>JACXGJ010017515.1:0-11102 GCA_016801105.1 Esox niger
CGCACACTCAGAAGGCGCACACGCACACTCAGAAGGCGCACACGCACACTCCGAAGGCGCACACACAGCTTCAGAGACCTGGGGGGATTTGTTGAAGGGTCTTTGGCCAGAGTGTGACAGGAAACCTGTGAAAGTGCACATCTGAGGCCCTCTGACCACAGCCTAATAATCATGTCAGACTGTACGGCTTCTGGCAAACTCCATGGAAACCCGGAGAGAGACTGAGAGAGAAAGAAAAAGAAGAAAGCTTGGATAGGACTCACCTTTTTATTAAGCTTCAGCCACGTGCTGTAGCCCTTGCTGTCCACGTACTGGAGGCCAAAGAACCAGACCTCTCGAAGCCCCACTGTCTTCACCACCTGTTATCGACAGATGTTAGCTGGACACAAAAAAACAACTGACCAAATCGTGCACTCATTACGACAGAGTCTGACAGAACGCAACGGCTGAGCAGTCACTGGTCGCCTAACCAACATTTTATATTCATTCAAACGTGTCGAAGTGAGGCTCTGGGCTTAGAGAAACACTGCACATGAGAGTGGGAGGAGCCTGTGGTTCAGTGTCAGTCTGACTGGAGGATCGTGGGCCTCAAAGGACCCGCTGTGACCACTTCCCCATAATGGGTCCTGGGAAGTGTCACACTGGGATGGGTGATAACAGGCCTGCCAGGAAACACACCATCTACTTAGATTTACTCTGAGTGAGGAAGGAGGGCTGCCATAACTCACACTGAATCTCTGAACCTGGACACCCAGCTATAAAGATCTTGGTCAGATCCCTCCAGCTATAAAGATCCCAGAAATGTAGGTATTAGTGTATTCACGATTTTCCATGAAAATTTCCTCCTAAAAGCAGATCAAAGCATGTCAGCGGTGAGATGATTTAAGGAGTAAGGGGGGTCATTTTGACGGTCAACTGCAGCTGCATGATATGGATAAAATATGGCATTGAGATTTCTGGTTATGATCTGCAATTTTCAAACCGGTGTAAAGAACATAGATAATCTCATTTAAAAATAGAGATCATAGCCTACATAATGTGCTATTAAACTTAATAGGAAGCGAGTTACAGTTCAGTATTTTCTATTTTGCAATTATTACCTATTTGAAGATGAACAAATTGTTTATCTGCTCATTGAATACAATGGCGTTTGCTCTGTTTGTGCTCATGCTATAGCTGGACTGGCAACATTTCTCAATGCTTGTGGTAAATTTTCTCCCACTATGTTTGTCTGTAGCAACCGACATTGAACCCGAAACGTTTAATAACCTTGCTGTTGTGTATCTGGGACGATATATCTTGGTGCCGCTCGCTAACTTGAAGCTTTCAAGTAATCTTGAAAAATCCCTACAGCACTTGCAAGGTAAACAATTAAGGATCTACGATGCGTGCCCGCTGCCTCTCGTGATGTTCATCTGTTTTGGCGCCAAAAATCGCTGGCGATTTGGATATTGCACATCTCAATATCGCAATTTCGATTAATTGCGTAGCCCGACTGTCAGCCCATTTGGATGGCCCCGGTGGGACAAAGCCTGAACCATGGGATCAGTACAGGCCCCAGTTATAACTGTCAATATAATTTGAATATATCTGCTCGGGACATCAATACCGGAGTCGGTGGGGGCTCCAATATGATCACAGGAGAACAGTAACTAGGCCTCACATGTCCAGGCGAAAGCAAAAGGGCCCATATATTAACGCTGATACAATGAGGAAACTGTGCCTATAGGTCTTGATGTTCTGGATGGTTATCAGAAGCCTTAACGTGTAGAGCTGGGGGCTCATCCTTACCTGGTCAAAGAGCTGTTTGCCGGTGGTGTTGGGCTGGATCGCAAACTCCAGCTCGGCATCCATGGTGGTAACCCGTACATTGATCTAAAAATCAGACATTGCATGTCATTTATCCTTGGCTGTGCTGCTGTATTTGGGCAGTCTTTTCACACAGCACTATCACCAGTAGATGCTGTAGTGGCAAGAAATCAACATATAATCCCAAGGGCCTGTTTGCTTAGTTTTTTAGTCAATTTAATATGATGAAACACATACAGAGTTAATGCCACAGACAACTCATTGACCTAAATAGGGACTCCAATAGGGGAATCCAGATGGATAACTGGAAAACCGCAGGCCAGTGTTGGACCCAGACAGTTAGTTCAATTACAGCAGCTCCTCAAGGGAGCAACAAAAGCCATTCAGGAAGTCAGTTTGTTCTTCAGAGAACTGGTGATTTTGTGTATGTATGTTGTGTGTGCGTGCGTGCGTCTAATTTTGTGTCTAAGTTTGAGTGTTAGAATGGTGGTGTTGGGGGGGTCCTTTAAGCCCCTCAGCACTGGCAGGGTGAGTAGCCGTCCTGTTGGTTGGCCCTTCCCAGAGTAAAGTGCAGCAGCAGGCTTGACACCTTCTGGATCAGGCTGAGCCACACGGTCTCACACACGCACCCATAATATATTCAATGAAAAGAGAATGAAGAAAAAAAAGCAAGAGCGAGAGAGATGCAGCACATCGTCCAGAGAGAAAGATGACGCCGCAGTGCAGCCTGGTGCTCTCTCGTTGGGGTAATGTTACGGTGCTGCTACGATACCGCAGTCCAACATCCAGAGAACTGCTTCCCTTTCTCTCCCCTCTTCCTCACTCTCATTAATTACCCATAAAACCTCAGGACACCAACACTATACACTCTCCCTATTTACCCTAATGTGCACACACACACACACACACACACACACACACACACACACACACAGAAAACATTTGCAAATAAGGCTGAGCACTGTGACTATTTTACTCTTTTTCCGCTAACTTTGCTATAGTCCACATTGCCGAATGATAACGAAGACAACCAAACTTAAGTACACATACGGAATCATTTTGTAACCACAAAAGTGTAAGAAAAATGTAAATGTTTTTCTATTTTAGATCATTTTTAGTAGTCACCCTTTGCCTTGAACCAGACATCTCAGTCTTCTTTTCCTGTGGCGGTCCTCATATGCCATATTCATTATAGCACTTGATCGTTTTTACAGTTGCACTTCAAGTTCAAAATAACAATGGACTGTCATTTCGATGCGTTTTTGAGCCGTTATTGCCACAATACGGACTAGTACAGTACATACATAATGAGGATCTTCTGTATGCCAAGCCCACCTTGACACAACACATTGCACAGATAAACCTTAAACAAGGCACACCTGTTAACTGAAATGCATTCCAGGTGACTACAACATAAAGCTGGTTGAGCGACTGAAACAAGTGACCAAAGCTGTCATCAAGGCAAAGAGTGGCTGCTTTGAATCTACAATATGAAATGTATTTGTCTGCTTAACCCTTTATTGGCTACAATGTGATTCCTTGTGTCATTTCATAGATTTGATGTCTTTACTATTATTTTACAAAAATATTAAAAATGATAAATACCCCTGAATGAGTAGATGTCCGAACATTTCGCTGGCACTATGTAATGGATAGGACCACAGCAACTATAAATAGGATTCAGTTTTATGTAAACCAACATTACAACATAGTAGCAGCTAAATGTAGCTGCTACTAGCAACAACACATATCTATGGAAATAATCAGGTTTTCAAAAACCTCTCAAAAATCCCCTGAAATCAACTCAATATTTGCTGCTTTGTTTCTTAAAAAGTGATTTGTTTGTTAAAGTAAAACACTACAGTAGACTTCATAGGGTGAGGAAACAAGTTGAATAACACATTTACTGAAAATAAGTTTGATTTCCCTTTAAGTAACTTGCTCTTTAAGACATTCCGAAGACCAATCCAACTACAATAAATGGACCAAGGGAGACAGACAGACCGTCATGGCCCACACTTGTAAGCAACACTCAATGTTGGGACACACGGACGCCTCATTAAATATCAGAGTGACAGAGCGAAGTGCTGAACAGGTTTCCGACCTAGTGGTCTTGAATGTCTCGTTCCTGGTGTTTGTGTGGGGCCTGCCACCAACAATCAGCTGGAAAGGTCCTGACCTTTGTCAAGCCTCACTGTCTCACACATGCTTGAACGCACACACGCGTGTAGGGGAGTATCCAGTAGGTGTGCAGTCAGACATCTCCCCATAATCCCTGGATGTTCCTCTGTGTTCATGGGGGAGGGGGAGTGGGGGCGTGGCTTTGCACCAACACAGCCAATCAGGCCCTCTAAAACCACCTGGGACTGTTTCAAGTACCCGTGAAAGACTACATCTATTTGTACCAAAACGTTCGTCAGGGGACTTTGAATATTAATAGTGATGTAGAAATGCTGGTGTATTTTGGATGGTCGTGTTACATGAACTGGGTGCTTTTCAGCTTTATCTCCCAGACAAGCAACCTGACGAAAGCCTAAATCAGAAATGGGTACGAAGACTTCCACAGTACCTTCCAGAAATTACAGATAAACAAAAAGGTCATGCAATTGGTTTTGAATGGATTTTCCAATGATGATTCCTATTTTAACACGCTACTCCTCCAAAAACGAAGGTCCAACACCCATAAAATAGTGCATCCATACGCCCACTTATTTAAAAACTATATTTTTATGGCTGCTAGGAGCCAATGGGTTTACAGAAAAGTTATCCTGCACATCAGTGCCACCTCTAGACCAAACAAACCCACAATTTAGAGTATAGCTAGTCTCATTTACCAGAGAACGAGAACAGTATTATCCCAAGGCCTATACCGAATAATATTTACATGATTCCAATACCTCCACAACCAGGGGGTTGGTGAAGCACTAACCCCCCAGTGATTCCAATACCTCCACACCCATGGGGTTGGTGAAGCACTAACCTCCCCTGGATTTCTGCTAATGGTGGCTTGAACAAGGTTCCACCGCTTCATTTGGGGAGAGACGCATTCTGGTTAGCGATATTCAAGGTACAGCCTAGACAAAAAAATTGGCCAACTCACGTGAACTATGCAGTAGAGAATTATGCAGGTGTGATCAGGAGATCTGCGTAAGGGACGAGTCAGACTGATATATGTATCTTGGCACTGGCGGCCCTGTTCCTCACAGCCATGTGACTGAGCCAGTGCAGCAGAGCTAAATGTGGACCGCCTGGCCCAGCGCCACAGGCCGGGATGAACCGTGGAGAAGGCCTAATGGCCCACACAGACGGGCTGATTGCGAGGGAGCGAGAGAGAAATAGTTCCAGGAGAGTTGGCTGAGCCAATTTTCAGTCCCAGTCTTTATCCTGTTGCTCGTCACGGTGTCTCTCCATATTGTTTTGGGGATAAGTCTTTTCTCAGACAACCCCCTCGTTAAAGGTGCAGCTGTTTGTCCATAAGCTGTTTACAAAGGCTTTACTGAGAAGAGGCAGCAGACGGGCATCGTTCACGCAAACACACACACACAATCACTCTGCTTCAGTTGAAGACGAGCTCCTAATCTGGCCCGCTGGGCTCTGAGCAGCTGTCTGTCCGACTGATTAGCCCCCTGCTGGGGAAGAGGGGATGGACCCGGTGGTACCCCCAGACCTGGCCTGGAATGGGCAGGGCTTGTTACCCTGATAACCAGGAGCCAGTCGGTTTCTCAGAGCCACTCTCCAGAGTTCCTTGTGGAGTTCAGCAGACTGTGGTGAGGAGCGGATGTTGCCTTGTTCGCCGGCCGTTCCACACCTCAGTACAGACCTCGTTTGGCCATGCAGAGCTTTAATGAGCCGTATGACAGAGGAAAAAGAAAAAGCTAACAACCAGGGCTGCAGAGGCGGCCAGTCTCATAGTGCCCCCCCTGCATCCCCTCCTTCTACAGGATGTTGACACAGCCCTTCAAAATGTATTACCCACTCCAGTTCTTCTATGGCCAACCAAACAGGCGCCCGTTTCAGTAGGGTCCATCAGGTCATAAACAGCCCCTGCAGAGCACAGGGGGGGACAGCGGTGTGTGTGTGTGTGTGTGTGTGTGTGTGTGTGTGTGTGTGTGTGTGTGGGGGGGGGACATCTGCAACTGGAACTATTGATATCTTCAAGTTCACACAACATAATGATCTAGTGCCTTGAGTCGTGTTTGATATGTCTCCAAACAAATTCATTCATAATATCAATGTGCCCAAAGTGTGCCAGAACCTACTGATAACACAGGTTCCCACCACCTGAACTCCGTCACTCACCCAGTTGCCCAAGCACAGATGTTCTTAGCACAAAAGCTTGAGTCTTCGATCTCTCAGAAAATGTATTGTAACAATAACAAGCCCTTAGCTCAGGTCAGAGCATTCTTGACTCCCCTGGCAACAACTGGGCCGAAATTGGAGTCAGCTGATATTCAGTTTGTAATGTCTGGGGCCACTGCCAGCCACCCCGAAATTAACCTTGGTTGTTACGAGGACATTGGGGCCTGCCCTGGTTGGGACACTGAAAGACCTCATCTCTGCAGACACTGATATTGTTCAAATAGATAGGCTGCCTGGTTTGATTCTCAGTGTTGGGAGAGTCCTCTGACAAATCAGAGGATGACAGTGCCTCCCTCCACCCCCCACCCTCAAAACTGCATGTTCTCACTAGATCAACAAGCCGAACACAGTCCGCCAACTTAATATCTGACTAGGGCCAAAACCATTGCTTTTTAAACTGCCTCGGGATGAAAAGTTCCCCTAACAAGGTTTCCAAAACTGCTCACTACATCAGAACTAAGCATCATTTCCAAGAAGGAGTTGTGCAACCTCTCATTTCCACCCACACGACTCCTCCTTTCAAACTTCTGTTCATGTGGAGCAGGCCTGTACACGAAGACCTGGGAGAAACCGGAAGCCTGCCCTGTGGATATCCGACACCACGTCGAATTGTCCAACTTGGCTTTACTCATACGGCCGAGAGCAGTTAGCCTGGAACAACTGTCGCAGTGTTGCGGCGCCCCCGGCCCGGCGTCCGAGGCAAGATGAGAACCTGTCGGACAGACACACACAGGGCTGCCTCACACCGCAGACTATGGGGCAACAGGTGAGGGGCAAGTAGGACGTAGGACAGCGGAAATAGGACAGCATATGAGAAAATAATACCCATGTACAGTACCAGTCGACACCCTTGTCCTTTCAAGTGTGTCCAAACATTTGAGTGGTACTTTATGTCCGCAAGTGTGTTACTGAAAGCCAAAAGCCGAGTGTGGCAACGCTAGGTGAACCGACAACCCAGAATCTGCCAGCAGTTGAAACTAAAGCCTGGTACCTAAAGCACTTACATGCAAGTGGCAGAACATACGTCAATAACGCAGTGAGAGAGAGGATAAAGCTGGGAAATGACCTTCGACCTGATCGGTATAGTCTAAAAGGACGTTGCCACTTCGGAGTTTTTTGTGGTATATTCCTCATGCAGAGGATCGTGTTATTTTCATTTCCTGTTTAAAAAGTTGGCTGACCTTACCGCCCAGTTGCCACATGTATCAGAGTCAGTTTATCATGAACCGGAAAGCAACTTGCATCTCTGTATAACTGTGGTTATGTTGAAGTAGGTGTGCAACAGACCAGTGGGAAAAGGACAAAAGTTGTAAGGTAGCGTTCAAAAGTCTTAGTTAAATGTCCTTAGTTTGACTTTCAGATCCTTAAGACTTTTGCCCAGTACTGTATATGAGTTTAGACTTTCTGCAGGAACTGTATGTTTCTGGCCAGCTATAGCTTTCTGTTCCACTGTAGTATATAAATTAGGTAACACACATGTGAAATCCAGTTGCCATCAAATCACCAGAGACAAGACTTAAAACTCACAAATGAAGAGCCAAATGGTTGCTGGCCTTAATAAATCAGGCATGGTGTAAAAAAATAAACACTTACCAATTCCAGGGGAATCATTGATAAGTTACAATCCAGTGGGACATTGGTAAACCTGCCTCCTCGAGGACATGTGTGCATCTTGACCCCAACGCACAGTAAGAGCGTTCAGGGGGCAAACAGGATAACAAGGTACACATTTGGAGTGTTCCAAAAATGCTTTGCATCTTGACCCCAACGCACAGTAAGAGCGTTCAGGGGGCAAACAGGATAACAAGGTACACATTTGGAGTGTTCCAAAAATGGTTTGCATCTTGAGAAATCAAGAGATGTAAGCATCTTGAGATCGCTAAACAGCTTTGGCACTTTCATTGGAATATTTTGCCATGGTCAAATTTAATAAATATAGAGCGTTTTGGCCACCCATGTGAGCAGCGGGTTTGGCATCGAAGGTAGGATGCATATATGAAAATAACTAAACGAACGGTAAAATATGTTGGTGGATCTTTTTGTTTTTGGGGACTGCTTCTTAAACCTCGTACCCTCTGCCAGGAGTTAAAACTTAGATGCAAGTTTACATTTTAGTAAGACAAAGACCCCCAAGCGCAAATCCAAAATGTTTAGGGGACCATATTTCACAATAACCATCTCAGCTCATTGCCATTATCTTTGACACTTCAGCTTTGGAGATATCCATAAAAAGTACTTTTGGTTGATTCCATTGATTTTTTATTAAATACAAGATGCATCCTCGCTTTAAAGATAAAGGAGAAGACAAAAATCTGCTATTGCCCCCTTGTGAATGGGAGTGGTATAGGCAAGAGTATCACATTACCAAAAAGGTGTTTGCAGCTCTAAAAACCCAACTACACACGCACAGAGACGCACGCACTCAGACACGCACGCACGCAGACACACACACACGCACGCAGACACACACACACGCACGCACGCACGCACGCACGCACGCAGACACACGCAGACACACGCAGACACACGCAGACACACGCAGACAAACACACCTTCAGGCAGTGTTACCACAAGTAGTACGATTCTGACCTTTCTGTCCCCCTAGTTGGTCTTTTGGTCAATCAGATTGGATCCGCTCGGGAAAATACCTTATATGATTGGACAAAAGACCAATAAGTGGGACAAGAAAAATATTGAATAACAATTTGGATCAGGCTGCCATTGTAAACGCAGTCAAAGTTCCCGTTGACCTGGCAGGAAGCAGCCTCATACGGAAGACAGGACAGACCGGGTTACATTTGTCAAACCTCTCAATCCCCTTTTATCAGCATCCCCATTTGTGAAATAGGTGAGTTTCCGGAGCCTTACCGGTTTGGGCATGTTTGTCTCCTCTCCTCCTTTGACCCACAGCTGAGAAGGGGCGTGGTTTTCTGTTACCAGATCTGTGAAACAGAGTGGAAGATCAGTTGGGTTAGGGCGGGGACACAGTGGCAGAACTAATGGCAGAACATCTTAGTCTTTAGGACCAAGTTAACGGTCAAACACATCAAATAAAAGTTTCCCCGACAGTTTGTGTTTTGCAATGTCAGAAACAGCAACGGCCAGAAACGGAGCGCAAAACAATAAAGACACGGAGAGACAAGTGATGAAGTTATAGTACAAATAAAATCGTCCTGTTAGAAATCCATTTTGATTTTGAATGAGTGTCGTTGTGGCGTAATCTGATGACTCGAATCACCTGGAGAGAAGATGTAAGGCTGATTATGCCGGATCCAAATATAGAACAGTTGCCTGGGAGACAATAAAACATGGACTGAGGAACCTGTACCATTTCAGCCCTCCAAGGCCTCTGCAAAATCTCTCAGACCCCAGTCAAATGACACGCCTGCAGAACTCCCTCCAAGTCTATGTTACAGCGGCGGTTCCATGGGTGCACACATTTGTAGTTAAAACATGATGTACTTTCATTTGTTACCTCTGCCACCTTATTCAAATTAATAGTTTGGTCATGAACTTTACCGCGACAAAACATGATCCTGAAATAACATGAAGTGACCTGCTGGTTCCAGCAAAGAGACTTATTTAAAATAAAATAAAAGCGTAGAGACGCGGTGGTCTGTCTGTTTGCAATACGTTTGTAACAATACATTGTGCCGGACAAACATACCCAAGATTTGGCTCAATTCAAGTGCCTGTTATCTCACTCCGTTTCAAACAGATGGCCAATTTTGTTTTGTTACCATAAGCCAGAGGTAGGCACCTCCAGGTCTGAAGGGGTCGTAACACTCCAGCTTTTCACCCCCCCCCCCTCCTTAATCAGGGACTAATTCAGACACCAGATTAGTGAACTTTAACAGGTAGAAACAAACAAAAACAGGTGATAGTGGCGTCCAGGACCAAAGCTGCGTATTCCTGCTGGAAACAGTACTAAAGTGTATAGTTACTTGTGCCTGAATTTACAGCAGTTTATTACTTAGTGCAAAAAAAATGGGAGGCCGTAGTTCTCTAGGCGACGCACCATCGTAGCTAGGCTATTAAACTACTTATTTCCGCCGTTAGGATAACGGAATTGTCTCTAGACTGTTGTAATTTGTACATCCTGATTTGTGGGAACAATATTGTTTCACAGACTAACGTAACACCTTTTTGATTAATCACTGGTCTGTCTCCCTTTTTAACAATACATGAAAACATTCAAAACGCGCCAATGCAACATGGAAATAACAGGTCACACTTATACGTTGTTGCTGATATTATTAACTACAGAATGGCAGAGAAACAATTAAAACACGCTACGTTTCAGTTCATATAACAAAGTAATGCACTTCACACCAACAAACGTTTTTACGAACAAGATAAGTTGAGTCAAGTTTTTAAATCTTCGACAGACAGAATGTGACCACATGTCAAATTGACTCATTTTGGGCTTCCCCTAGATACTAACAGTCATTGCGCAAATACCAAAGTAGCGTATATGACCGTTCAACAAAGCTACTTTACACCGTTTTAATTTTCCCGTAATGTGAGACAATTTTTTTTAAAGTAAATGCCTGTCTTAACCTACTTTTACAACACGTCGAGCATACAACCCCCCCCTCTTTTTTCATCAGCCTGTCCTAAAGAAGCTCTTCTCAGGAGACAAACTCACCCCTGCTGAAGGACTGCGGCTTCAATAACCAACAATATCCCTGGAGTCTTCAAAAGATTTCAGGTTATCCAAGCAGTAAACCAAAAGGTTATATTACATCCACACTTGTCACCTTAATTTTATTTGCTGAAGCCTGTTGGAACGAACATGAGTGAGAAAACTGTGCAATTGAGATCCACCGTAAGGCGATTTGTGAAGACATTCAATATGGCCGTCGATGGACTAGTCGAGACCAGGCGTGGTTCATTTCATATGTGGGGGTACGCACTCTGCTCTGCAACGCAGC
>JACXGJ010017516.1:0-11102 GCA_016801105.1 Esox niger
TTGCAGGGATTGTTATGGGTGACTCCAAGGAAAAGGTTAGCATTTATCAAGCAATGAAGAAGAACATTTTGAGGCAAAAGACAGGTCTTGCTTTGCTTGAAGCTCAAGCAGCAACTGGTTTCATTATAGATCCTATCAAAAACCAGAGGTACACTGTGGATGATGCTGTTAAAGCAGGAGTTGTTGGTCCTGAAGTTCATGAGAAACTTCTTTCAGCTGAGAAAGCAGTGATTGGTTACAGAGACCCCTACACAGGCAACAAGATCTCCCTTTTTCAAGCTATGAAGAAGGAGCTTGTGTTACGTGAACATGCTATTCCTCTGTTGGAAGCTCAGGTGGCCACAGGAGGGATTATTGACCCAGTCAACAGCCACCGTGTTCCCAACGATGTGGCTTTCCAACGTGGCTATTTCAATAAACAGATGTTAAAGTCCTTTGCTGACCCCTCAGGGGATGTCAAAGTTTTTATTGACCCCAACACTAATGAAAGCTCCACCTACAAACAACTTCAAGATAAATGCATAAAAGATCCAGATACAGGTTTCTGCTTCCTCACACTATCAACGGCTGAAGCTCAAAGTCCAGTGGAACAGTTCTATGTATACAATGAACAACAGGCAATTACAGACTTGGCTAACACTCAAGTGGATATTCCTCATCCAAACTATTCTGGAAAGATAATGACCTTATGGGATGTCATGAGGTCAGATATGCTGCCTGAAGAGGAAAAGCTAAGTCTTCTGGAACAGTATCGCCGTGGACAAATTACAAAGGAGAGAATGATCATCATTGTCATTGAAATTATTGAACAAAGAGAGATACTGAAAGCAGAGCAGAGCATGTCTTGTGATGTGATCAGACGTAGGGTCAATATTGAGGAGCTCTATAGTTCTCGCATATTAGACCTTGATACATACAATATGTTAAAGCAAGAGAAGAAAACTATTCGCGAGGTAATGGAAATGCCCTCTGTAAAGCAGTATTTGTTTGGCACTGGCAGTATTGCAGGAATTCTCTCAGACACCCCTTCTAAGGTCAGCATTTACCAGGCCATGAAGAGAAGTCTCATTAAGCCTGATTTTGGCATCAGGCTCATGGAGGCCCAAGCAGCAACAGGATTCATTATTGACCCAGTAAAAGATGAATTGCTCACAGTTGACGAGGCTGTGCGCAAAGGACTTGTTGGTCCTGAAATCCATGATAAACTTCTCTCCGCCGAGAGGGCAGTTACAGGCTACAAGGATCCTTATAGTGGAAAAAGTATCTCTCTCTTCCAAGCAATGAAAAAAGACCTTATTCCTGAGGACTATGCCCTGAGGCTCCTTGAAGCCCAGGTTTCCACTGGAGGCATTATGGATCCAGAATACTACTTCCATCTTCCCATAGATGTTGCTATGCAACGTGGATACATCAACAAAGAAACACACGACCGGATCACTAATTCAAACAGTGATGTACAAGGATATGTTGATCCAACTACAGACGAGAAACGGACCTATGCACAGCTGCTAAAAAGATGCAAAGTTGATAAAGATAGTGGTCTGCGATTACTTTCACTCGCAGACAGAAGACTGCTTTTTAAGGGTCTCAGAAAGCAAATTTCTTTGGATGAGTTGCTCCGTTCGCAAATTGTTAACCAAAAGACATACAATGATCTTATTGACGGCCTTATCTCAGTAGAAGAGGTCAGCAGAGAGGTAAAGAAGTACCTTGAGGGAACAAGCTGTATTGCTGGAGTATATGTTGAATCCAGCAAAGAACGTCTGTCCATCTACCAAGCAATGAAAAAGAACATGATAAGACCTGGGACAGCCTTTGAACTTCTTGAGGCTCAAGCAGCGACAGGATATGTCATTGATCCAATAAAGAACCTAAAGCTGAATGTCAGTGAAGCTGTCAAAATGGGAGTTGTTGGTCCTGAGTTCAAAGACAAACTCATCTCTGCTGAGCGTGCTGTAACAGGCTACAAGGATCCATACTCTGGCATGACCATGTCCCTATTCCAGGCCATGAAAAAGGGTCTCATTCTGAAAGACCACGGCATTCGTCTGTTGGAAGCCCAAATTGCCACTGGTGGCATAATTGATCCAGAAGAGAGTCATCGCCTGCCAGTAGAGATGGCCTACACACGTGGCTTATTTGATGAGGAAATGAATTGCATTCTTACAGACCCATCTGATGACACCAAAGGCTTCTTTGACCCTAACACTGAGGAGAACCTCACTTACCTGCAGTTGATGGAGCGATGCATGATTGATCCAGAAACTGGATTAGCACTTTTGATGTTAAAAGAAAAGAAACGTGAGAGAAAGACATCCTCAAAGTCTTCTGTGCGTAAACGCAGAGTAGTCATTGTAGACCCAGAAACAGGCAAAGAAATGTCTGTGTACGAGGCATATCGGAAAGGACTTATTGATCAACAGACCTACATGGAGCTTGCCGAGCAGGAGTGCGAGTGGGAAGAAATTACTATCTCCTCATCTGATGGTGTTGTGAAGTCCATGATCATAGATAGAAGGTCCGGACGACAGTATGATATTGATGATGCCATCACTAAGGGTCTGATTGACCAGTCTGCTCTTGATCAGTATCGTGCTGGCACTCTATCCATCACAGAGTTTGCCGATATGCTGTCTGGAAACATGAGTGGAACACGATCCCGGTCTTCCTCATTTGGATCTACTTCATCTTACTCCAGTAGCCCAGCACCCGCTATCAAACCTCCAGCAGTTGTATGGAATGACCCATCAGAAGAAACCGGCCCTGTGGCTGGAATACTGGATACTGATACATTGGAGAAGGTGTCTGTCACAGAAGCCATGCACAGAAATCTTGTGGACAATATCACTGGTCAAAGACTGCTGGAGGCACAGGCTTGTACCGGTGGCATCATTGATCCAAATACTGGAGAGAAGTTCTCAGTTGCGGATGCAATGAACAAGGGACTTGTGGATAAGATCATGGTTGACCGAATCAATCTGGCACAGAAAGCCTTTAATGGATTTGAGGATCCCAGAACCAAAACTAAAATGTCTGCGGCACAAGCATTAAAGAAGGGTTGGTTGTACTATGAGGCTGGTCAAAGATTCTTGGAAGTACAGTATCTAACTGGTGGGTTGATTGAACCAGACGTAACTGGCAGAGTTCCACTGGATGTTGCAGTCAACAAGGGCACCCTTGATGCACGTACTGCCCAAAAGTTACGTGATGTCAGTGGATACTCCAAATACCTCACATGCCCCAAAACAAAGCTTAAGATCTCATACAAGGATGCCTTGGAGAGGTGCATGATTGAGGAGGGATCTGGTCTGCGTTTGTTGGAAGCCTCTTCTCAATCAACAAAAGGCCTTTACAGTCCCTACAGTGTTAGTGGTTCTGGGTCAGCATCTGGCTCTCGGCCCGATTCGAGAACTGGGTCCCGGTCAGGCTCCAGACGAGGGAGCTTTGATGCCACAGGCTCCAGTTTCTCCCCTAGCTTCTCCTCCTCATCCTTTAGTTCCACAAGCTATGGCCGTAGATATGATGCCGGATCATACAGTGGACTTTGCATGAAGGAGCTAGCACTGGCATTGGAATTGACAGTGACCAAACTGAACTGCAGCTCAGAAGATAGAATATTTACAAGAATACAACCTAGTTGCTCAGCAGTTGCCTAATTTCTGGTAGATAGAAGACTGCCTTTATTCAGCTCTGCATGTGGTTATTAGCTTTTAATGATTACAGTCAATTTTTCTTGTCTTCTACTGTAATAGAAATGTATTTTATTTGATCCAAATCTACATATTTTCTGTACATGGCATGTTAAAAATTTGGCTCAGTTCTTTTTATGGTTAATTTCTATATTTTTTTAGATTTACATTTAAAACTACATTTAATTTGCTGTCTTTTGTATTATGTAGTCTCAGAAATCATTACTTATACTCTTACATACAGAAGGGTGAATAATTATCTTTTTAATGTTAGACATATATAATATTACTATGTATTATAGACAGCTTGTTATTAATTTTCTTGGAATATTCTTTCCAGACTTTCCAGATTTTTCTTTTTTAAAAAGGTTTTTGTTTATATGGCAAGCCAAATTAGGCATAAAATCTGATAAACTGGCATCTGTATATTTGTTAGGTGAGAGACAGGGTATTTAGGGAAGAAAGTAACGCTTCCAATCTGCAGAGCAGAATAAGGAGTCATATCAAATCATAATAGCACTGGAGGAAATTCTTTGAGAATACCAAGCTTCAAGATCTTTTCTAATCTCAGCTATGCTGATGCCAATACTCTGTATCCAATAACTGGATTCTGTCTCCTGCTTCTGATATTCAGTTTTTTATTACTTTAAAACCGTGCAGTCTTCATACAGTCAAGCACACTCAAAGACAACATTCTGAGGATGGAATACCAACAAAATTAAACATGGACAAACTCACCTGAAGTAAAAGATGCCCTAAAATGACAATAGATACCCCTGTTCTCATCCTTCATGCTTGTCTGGACAGTTTTAAAAAGTAAGTAAAATCTAAACATTTCATTTGATAGTTCAGCTGGGTAGAAATCATATAATGTGAGTTTGGATTTATTATTTCATGTATTATTAAATTTCTTGTAGCCTTGTTTTGTCTGTATTTTACTCCTGACATATTTACTCTTGCAAAAAATGTTGATACCATTGCATATTTCTTAAAACCCTCAAGCCAGAATGAAGAATTTACTGGAGACTTACCCGCAACATTCACAAACAAAACTACATCAATACAAATTTCCATTATTTACTTTAGCCATTTTATTTTTCTAACATTTATTAACAAACACCTTAACACCTCAAAGGTATGGTACTTTGAATTTGACCATTTATCCTACACATGTCACAGATATATATATATCCTCAAACAAAAACAGCCCACTACTACATTAATCATTCTATGATTTTTTTTTTGTTGTAAATGCCTAAATATTCAATGCATTAACAATTGGTATAGAATACACAATGGTTATTATACTGTAAAGTTAGTGATTCACAACTACGCAAAACAATACTTTATATTGTTCAAATTATTTTCACGAATTTCCTGAGTTCGTGCAAGAATGTATGCATCATATAGTCTTCATACACTATATATTTTCAGTGGAATATCAAGACATCACAAAATAATTGTAACATTTAAAATGTGTATGTAATAAAAATGTACACAATATTATACACTGTATTATATACAATTGTTTAGGTTGCATGACATTCTTAATTATATTCATCAATTGCATTTTCTTTAGAAAAGATCTATAATCTTTTTCACTGGTGGCTCGCTGAACTAGTTGAGTTCAACAAACAAAGTTGTTTATTTTATTTCCTCCCAATTATACTTTTCTCTGTTCTTTCAATTACCATTGGTTTTTGTATTGCATATTCTAGTTTGGCCTGCATTTTTTACTAACTTTGTTGTAGGATGCAATATAAAGTCTCCATTTGAACATTTCTTTTTTGGTTGTGAAGCCTTTGAAAATAGTTTGAAGTATGTATTTTGAAGTTTGGGTTATGAGGCATGATTAAAATTGTGTATTTAGAGGGTGATATGGTATTTTAATGTACGTTTGCAGAATGTAAATAAACATATGATGTGCCAACACACAATCCAACGCAATGTTTTTTTGAATATCACAATAAACGTTTTCGAGTGCAAACATGTGCTCATGTAGAATATTGTTATTTTATAGCAGCGTTCCATCAGATCTGAGTGAATCCACAGTAACATGTTAATATGTTTCCTGATATTCAGTTTCAATACATATATATTAGAGTGGACTAGCCTACACTTTCTCATTCTGAACCTGTAACACAGGTGGGATCTAAAAACGAGCAGTAGTTCATCAATTTGACATTTCCAAATCAGTTACATGACAGACACTCAAAAGACAAACCATGATAAGTTATGCAGTGTTGGCTACCGCAGGTTAATGTTGATCAGATTTAATACTTGTCGAATGGAGTTCAGTGTGTTTAAATCAATCTAGTTGAGACCACATTGTAATGCTTCATTTAACCATTTGAGGTCAGTGCTGCTTTACCCTCAAGTTGTCTGCCTACCCTCAAAATATCATGTATAATAGTAGACAATATTTTAAAAAGGTTTATACATTAATTGGCCTTAATCGGATATTGTTTAAGAATTACAATAGAGTTGTATATTCTAAATTTCAAAGAGTCGGTAGGATGGTGTTGGTAGTACTTTTGTTTTGTCCTACACAATTCACCTATTGTACTCGCATAACACTGTACATATAGTAACTAGTTACTCATGCTCTCAACAGCTATGCTTTCTTCATATAGATTTTGTAATAAAGATTCAGCCTTTTGGTCAAGAGTATATAAAGCCCCCTGTAGCCAAAAGACTTGCAGAAACCCATCCTGCAGTTAGTGTATCTTCTGATATTGACAAGCAATTGACTTGCTCCAGTGCAACTAAATAAATCGACATAACCAACTGCTATTTATGTTTCAAGACTTTTGATTTTAAAGCGTATTACTTAGAGGAATATGTTGAGTTTCAACAAAACCCAGATAATGGTGGTTGTGTAGGTTTATGACATGATTTTTATTGATTATGGCAGTAAACTATTCTACTGCTGTAAACGTGACAGAATGATTGACCCATCAAAGGAAGCTGCGGGGTGTACGGACGACTGGCAAGTACTCAAGTGGGTACAACAAGTGGTTGACAAGCATTGAGATGGCCAACGACTCGTTCGTCAATGTCCTTCAGCACCTGAAATGGTTGAAGGCCTTCCACGATTCCGAGTCAGATATGGCAACACTCTGTCGTCTTTCCTGGGAGGTGTTCCAGCCCATGGCCACATTTTCTACTCTGCTCAAGAGGGGTCCAGGGTGCTATAAGGAGCAGCGCCTGCATCGGGCTCCCCTCAAAGCTGATATGGGTGAGGTAGACCACTTCCTGACTCAGCTGGCCAGGATCTACAAGGGGGTTTCCATCCAGCAGTCCTCTCCTGTCCTTGCTCCACTGCCTGCTTCCGCTCCCAGCCCTGCTCCATAGCCTGCCACCACCAGGGGTCCACCCCCAAAAAAACTTGGGGGGGGGCTATCGGGTCCTCCGAGGGTGTCATATGGGTCCCCAGATAAGCTCTGGCCACTGCCCCCTTGTTCTCTCCCTGCATCCTGTATTGGTCCTCAGGTGGGGCCACTGCCTCTTCTTGCTTCTAAAACAGGACTGCCCACTTCTAATCTTGCACCCCACACCAAGGCAAAGCATCCACCAGCTCTGGCTCCTGGTTCTCATCCTGAGGCGGAGCCTCCGACTTCATGCCCCACCCCTGTCCTTTTTTCATTCTGTCTTGCGGCTGGAGCCGCGCCTGGAGCGGGGTTACTGGACTGTTCCAGTTCGTGTTTTCTGTGTATTCTTGGTTTGTCATGTCCTCGTTTGGACTGTCCTGTTCCCAATTCAGTTGATTAGTTATATTGCGTCCACATCTATATAGCCCTCATCAGTTTCTGTTCTCTGTTTTGTTCTGGTTCATTTTAAAAGCTCCTTTATCAAGGTGGTTTTGTAATGCAGTTCATGGACATAGTCTCCCTAATGTGGCTGCTGAGAGACCTTAGTTGAATCTCTGATTTTATTGGTTAAGACTCCACAAGGGGATCAACCCGTCCTGGAGCTAAAATATGCTGTCTAGTCTGCACCAGATTTACAAAACACATTGAGACTGGATGGGCATATTCCCAGGCTCCCTCCAGGATCCTCGCAAGAGTAAAGAGCTTGTCGGTTGTTCCACGACCAGGATGGAATCCGAATTGTTCCTCTTCAATCTCAGGTTTGACTTCCTGCTGAACCCTCCATTCCAGCACCTTGGAGTAGGCTTTCTTGGGATGTTGAGTAGTGTGATACCCCTGTAATTTGCACAAACCCTCTGGTCCCCCCTTTTGAACAGGGGATGCAGTCCCCTGGTCCCCCCACTCCTTAGGCACTGTTCCTGACTCCCACGCAAATTTGAGGAGGCGTGTCATCCCCTCCACAATACATCCCCTCCACATCCAAAGCTTTCAGCATTTCAGGGCGGATCTCATAAAACCCCGGAGCTTTGCCACTCTGTAGTTGTTTGACAGCTCCAGCTCTCCAGCTCTGCCTCTACTATATAAAGCGTCTGCCTCAAAGTGTTCCTTCCATTGCCCAATTTCCTCTTCAGTTGAGGTCAACAGTGTCCCATCTGACAGGAAATATGCGTTAGAAACTTAACACAATACAGATGATTGTACAGCTGACTAACTCTGAACAAAGGACAATAGATAGGACGTGTTGCCTGTTACTGATGGGTCCCACATATCCTGTCCATACCTCCTGCTAGGAATTCCACATGTGATTGTCATAGGCTTGATGGATAGGGCCATTGACCATAGGTTGGAACATACCATACAAGGGTCTGTTCAGGATGAATCTTTTTTATTGGAGGGTATTTGACTGTGTAATGGCTGGTTATGAGCATTGACCGCTGCCCATGTGTCCTGGTATAAAGATTGTGTATTCACTGGAGAGAAAAAGGAAAGAACTATGGAAGGTAAATATTGTTGTCTCATGCTGAATAAAGATCGCTCTCCCCCTACTTCTGGTTGCATTAATTTTGTTCATGGATATCAAATGGACAGAAACAGACACATCCTTACTGTAAACAGCTTGGATGGTTCCCCGTATCCCCCTCCAGACGTGGTGGATGGTTTTCCAGAAGCACCTCGATGCTAGCTGACAGTCCTTCAACATGGCTTCCCCACATTCTTCCCAAACCCACTGTTTTGCCTCTTTCACGGAAGTGGCCGCAGCCCTTTGGGTCCGTTCGTGCATTGCAACCGCCTCCAGAGTCCTCCAGAGAGGAACATATCCTGGAAGGCCTCCTTCTTCAGTCGGACTGCTTCCCTGACCACTGGATTCCACCATGGTGTTCAAGGGTTACCGCCCCTTGAGGTACCTATGACCATTAGACAACAGCTCCATGCAGCAGCTATGGCAATGGAAGCATTGAAGATCAACCACACTGGTTCAATGCCCCCAACCACCACAGGAATGCCAGAAAAGCTCTGCCAGAGGTTTGAGTTGAAGATTTTTCAGACGGGGGCCTCCTCCAGACATTCCCAGTTCACCCGTCCTACCCATTTGGACTTTCTCGGATTGTTCAAAGTCTTCTCCCACACCCTGACCCAACTCACCACCAGATGATGATTGGTTGACAACTCTGCCCCTCTCTTTACTCAAGTGTCCAAAACATGAGGCCACAGATCAGATGACCCGATCGCAAAATCAATCATCGACTTTCGGCCAAGGGTGCTCTGGTACCACATACACTTATGAGCATCCTTATGTTCGAACATGGTGTTCGTTATAGATAATCCATGACTAGCACAGAACTCTAACAACAAACAACCACTTGAGTTTAGATTAGGGAGGCTGTTCCTCCCCATCATGCCTCTGCAGTCCTGTATGAGTCCCATACTGGAGCCTTATACAGGACTCCATTCAGGGTCTCAAAGAAGGCCAAATACTCTGTATTGCTGTTCGGGGCTTACGCACAAGTAACAGTCAGAGTTTTAATAAAGTCCATCCCCTATCCAGGAGTAGGGTTCCAGAAACAAGACATAAGCCCCACCAGAAATAACTGGTAGCGATCCACCTCCCTCACATATTCCGGCTCATACCCCCACAGAGAGGTGACATACAACGTCCCCTGAGCCAGCCCCTGCAGCCCGGGTCTGGTCCGTTGAGGCCCCTGGCCTTCACTGCCACCCGTATGGCAGCGCACCCAACACGGGCAGTTCCTCCCATGAGTGGTGGCCCATAGGATGGAGAATAGATTTCTATGCAAAATTGAGGAAGAGGAGGAATTATTGCCAAGCATAAACCAAAGGGACACCCACCAACCGGGATAGTGATCATATGAAGCCATTTATTATCAGATAGTTGTTTGGCTCCTTGTAAAATCATAATGATAACAGAAATCACCCAAATGGCCCTGATCAAAAGATGACATATCCTTGAATGTTTGGCCTTGTTACAGATACACCCCGGTGAAAATGGCAAAAGTGCATTTCCCACACCTGTGGCTTTTTAAATTGCAATTAGTGTATAAATAATAAATGAGCTTGTTAGTTCTCACTTGGATGCACTGAGCAGGCAAGATACCGAGCTATGGGGAGCAGAAAAGAACTGTCAAAAGACCTGTGCAACAAGTTAATGGAAGTTTATAAAAATACATACTACAAATGTCAGTCAGTACTGTTCAATCACTAATTAAGAAGTGGAAAATTCTGGGATCTTTTGATACCAAGCCAAGGTAAGGGAGTCCAAGAAAGATTTCATCCAAAACTGCCAGAAGAATTGTTGGGGATACAAACAAATATCAACAGGTAACCTCAGGAGAAAATCAGGCTGCTGTGGAAAAAGCAACATTTGTCAGGGTTGAACATTTGTCAGGGTTCAAGGCTGTAATTGATTGCCTTTTAAAATGGAGAGAGTTCCATCCCACATGGGTTTGAAAGGTGTCAATCTGTTTTGTTTACTGTAAAACTGGAATAGGTGTTAAACTTGCCACTGAACTTGTCACACGTCTATAGACTCAATCTGGACAAGTTGAAGGGCAATTGCATATATGCATTGTGAAGTAAATTACGTAATTACAAAGTTCACGAGCAGTGGGGAATTCATACTATTAAAGGGGCAATATGTATAAAAAAATACTTTACTATGAGCATAATTAAAAGCAAAAATAAAGAGTAGATAACTGCAGTTAATTTTGCAAGTTAATGTTTTCTATAATATTGTTGAGTGCCTGAGATATTCCTGATATAAACATTATAAAAACTTTCCGCCTGGTCTATCAGATTGCACCGACTTGTATTCTCCACATACTGACCTTAGACACTTGGAGTACTATCCTTCCAACTCATTTACACTCACATGCAGTATACAATATACATGCGTACAGACATCAAATCCATGACAACATTATCATCTATCTATTGACTAGCATGCATCATTCACTGGCTTTGTTTCATCATAGCGCCTTCTGTTAGGCAGGCACAGAACATGTCCTCCCATGCACTTCTCACCAAG
>JACXGJ010017517.1:0-11101 GCA_016801105.1 Esox niger
AAAAAAAAGAAAGTAAAGGTGTAAATTCCTACAGGTTCTCCACATTCATTTAGATTTCATTCAACACATATCAGCATCGTCACCTGTCAGGCAAATAATCAGTAGCAGTAATTCAGTAACAAACCTCATGTTGAAGGAAGGTGACAGTTCTTCTAGTCAAGTCTTCAGACACTCTGCTCCCATCTGCAGTCAGATAAGTATTGATGGAAGACGTCCATTTTGCATTGACTCCTCCTTACAGGGCAGAAGACGAAAAGTGAGATGCCATGAATGTAGAAAAGACACCAGCCCCTTTCAAAATGTTTATATTTTGTTGAATTCTAGCCTGAAATGATACCACGTAAAATGTGACTTTTAGCTGAATTTCTTACGCACAGTAATCCACAATATGCAAATGCAGAAAAAAATCTAAAACAGTGAATATTTATTACAACAGAACAGTGAAATACCTGATTTGCAAAGGGGAACACCCTGAGTTAGCACTAGATTGAATCACCTTTTGCTTTGAATTACAGCCATGAGTCTCCTAAATCTATATCCTATATCTATACTAACTGTGCACACTTAGATAATGCAATATGTCTTATGTAGATGGTATTTTTAGCCTGGCTTTTGGAAAAGCACAGGATTATACATCTAATTGGGACCTTATATAGATAGGTCAGTGTATTTCTGTCACGTCCTGACTATGCCCCTAGCCATCTTCGCACTGGCTGGGGCCATAGTCAGGACGTGGCCAGAAGAGGTGCCTCTAGGCACCTCTATGTGCTTTGGTCTCCCCAATTGGAGGCAGGTGTTCGTTATTGCCTCCTATTGGGGAACCTATTTATGTTGAAGGGTTGCCCACAGTATTGTGGATTATTTTGGTTTACAGCTGTAGGCTATGTAACCCAGTCGGTAAGCTGCGGTGAGTTTGTTTGGTTCTTTTGTTTGAATAAATATGTCAAACTATTTTCACCTCGTCTCTACGCCTGAGTCCTTCCACCAGCTTCACCATGACAACTGATAACGTTAATTCACTAATGTCTTCTACATTTGCGTACCAAAATGCTGTCCAGCAAAGGTCCTCAAACTTAAGTTAACCTAAACTATAACAGTTTCAGGTTGGCTTCTGTGCGAATGGAAATAGTTTGCTTTTTAATGTTTTTGTGAATGTTTGTGGATAACATTGATATCAGTTTGCCATCGTGTGTTTCTAAATTAAAGAACACAGATGCATCTTTGCCCCACTGAGATCAGGGTTGTTTTTGTAAAGCGCTGCAGACTTCTGTGTCACTGTGTCTCTCTGGCACAATAATAAACAGCAGAGTCTTCAGCTTTCAGGCTTTTCACATCTAAGTTCAGCTGGTTTTTTGAGTTGTCTTTGGTGATACTGAACTGGCCTTGCAATGACTGGGCAAATCCAGTGCCAGTACCAACATAAATCATTCCAATCCACTCCAGTCCTTTTCCTGGTTTCTGACGGATCCAGTGCATGTAGTATTCTTCCATGGAGAATCCAGACACAGTACAGGACAGTGTTACTGGATCTCCAGGTCTCTTCACCACTGATTCAGAGGAGGTGAGTGACCTTCCCTGAACAGCTGTAAAACAGATAGAGATTATAAATTCCTGTGAGTGTCACAGCTCCTCTCTCCCTCACTGTGTATAAATACCTCCAGATAACTCACCAGAGATGATAGATAGGAGGAACACACATTCTAGAACTCTCATTGTTTGGGGGTTCATAAGTTCTTGATGTAGAAGAAGAAACGGGGTGTTGTTGGTGCTGATTTTGATGGTGGGGATTCAGTTATTATAACAGACTACTGGAAGGGGAGGAGACCTTGGCTCTTGGTACACAGAAGACATTTGCATTTCCATGCTGTGAAAAGCCTCTGAAGATCCAAAAATAATGTGTTTATTTTTACTTTAATTTGTGTGTTTCTGCTCTATGAGAATCACAGTCCCATAAATGTACCGTAGGACCAGTTTCATGTCCATTATGCGTATATATCTCTCCAAATGTTTTCCCTGGATGGTCCATAAGGACATCATGTACCCGGGCCTGGCATCACCATGCCACATCAGAGGATCCAGATATGAACCTTAACAGTGCAAAACAAATGGAAGGTTGTACACTGATGAACAGCAGTCTTCTGTCTTCAGGCATACAACAAGGGCATAAATGCACAACATAAGTCTGACTAAACTAAGGCTTGGTTGCAGACAGACCCCAATTCTCCAGTGATGGTGAAGAAAGTCCTGATGAATCATTTTAAAATGGCAGTTTGTTAGTCCTCCTAGTGGAGAGCCACTACACCCCAATGGACCTGCTGAAATCAAGACAGACAGGATAGAGGTGAATAGAAGGAAACAAGCATGTAGACTCCTGCCACCTGAGAGTTACACCCAAGTTACATCCAGACAAATAAAAGCTGTTATGAGACCAGAGAGGTGGGACACTTAGCCTGGAACTGCTGCACTATAGATGAACCTGTGCCCACAGCGCCCTCTACAGACACATTTATCTGATTACAAGGAGATACTGAGTAGGGCACAGGTGTCAATCCAGTTCCAGGGAGAGCCGAGCGTCTACTGGTTTTCACTCACATCTTGTACTTGATTGATTAATTAGACTACTAATTGGTTAGGTTCTACCCTCACCTGGTTGTTTAGGTCTATATTGGGAACCAGTTTAAAGGAAAAACCAGCATACATTAGGCCTCAACATGGTTTGACACCTCTGGTGTGGGGAGTCTTTGAACAGACTGTTCTCAGAAGGACTGAATAGAGACTGAAAGGAGACATCTGCACTGTTCTTTTCTCCCTTTATATTATGCACTTCACTTTTTACATTTGGTAGTTAGTGGTATGTGATTATTATAATTGGCTAAAAGAAATTTCTCAAAAGAGATATAGAGATATAGAGAAAATGATTTGAAGAATTATCTTGACAGAAAACAGGTGAAGACACAAAAAGTTGCATTTGATCAACAGTATTTACAGATCACTTGCTTGAGATTTTACTTTTAATAGATTTAGGGTTAGCTAAGGTTAGTTTTGAGTGTGTGAAAGAGGGTTTTGTGCTATAGTTGTGTTTTCCCTAATCCTGGACCCCTGTGGAGTAGGGCTAGAAAGACACCCTTGGGTTTGCATATGCCCATAGGTGACCCACTGTTATATACACTAGTTTGGAAGCCAGTGGCTGTCGCCCAGCGTTATTGTAGCAGTGAGGTCAGAGTTGTGCTATGGAAGTTTAGGATAGGCAGGTATAGAGGTGTAGTGTCCTTTGTATTTGTTTACTTTGATTTGACAGACCGCTGGTATTGCCTTACTCTTGCCTGTGTTACCTGCCCTCTTTCCCTGTTGTTTGTTTTATTGTTTGTTTCGTGATTGACTTTAATTAAATACCAAAGACATTAGCCTAGCCCATCAGCCTGATTGTCCAACCTCCTTCCTTGCACCCACTACCCCACGTTTTGCCGCCGTCACAGGGAGTGTACGAGCAGCGGGGTGTTGTGTGCGCCTCCCTCTGGAGGCATCCGTAACAGTTATACTACATTGAATTGATTAATTTCGTGTCTTTCTGTTGCAAGACTTTTCTCTATATTTGAACAATACCATGGGATGTTTTTTCATTCAGAGATGTACATCCTTTGATTTCCAAAATGTAAGCAAAGGTTTCTTGACTATTATTGCTGAGAAAATAAACACCCATCCCAATGTGTATCTCATACCACCCCCATATGTCATGTCCTGAAATAGACAAATACATGGATTTAGTTTTATTATAACATGTAAAGCATCAGATTGCTAACTTTTCAGTTCATACCACAGCTTTTTTACATCTCCGGAATAAATTAAGTGACCACTGCACCTTTTTCTATCCTTTCAAAAAAAGTCAAAAAGGAAGGTTCTGTAACGGTCCCAGCCTGATGGGATTATTCCGTTTTGGGTTTTCTGTGTCCTTGACTTGTCATGTCCTTGTTTGGTCTCTCCTGTTCTTGTTTCAGTTAATGGGTCTATTCCTTTGACCTGTGTTTAGCCTCCACTTGGTTCTGTTATCCTTGTTAGTCTGTGTATTTAGTTCATCTATTTTCTCCCTGTCCTGGGAGGTTATTGTGTATTGTGGTGTTCCATGTCTTGGTGTTTCTGTGTATCCTCATTTGTTTTAAGGTTGAATACTGGGGCTGTCTGTAAGTAAGGATGATTATGAAGTTGAAGCCTTTATATTAGCATAACTATTTCAATAGGTTTGGGAAATGTGACTTGTATATATTCATTTGATGAACTAAACACTAATGTAAAGGCGGTTTTATAAGTCTTTGTAGAAAACTCATGAACCTTTAATAGAAATAAACTGGCTGCTCCTCCATTTGTCAAAATACATTTTACTTCCAGTGAAGTATATGGAACACAGAGATTGTGAGCTGAGTGCAAGGTTGTCCAGAACAGACGAAATCAGGGTTTCTGGTAGGTGTAAAATTGTGTTTTTACCCTACGAAATGTTTCTTTAAACTTTGCTTTCTGTTTTAACGGGTTTATGCCCCAGGAAAGATAAAGGGGGGAGAATTGTGTTTTGTCATATTAATGGACTAACTGGATTTGTTATGAAGCATCCCTCCAATGATTAATGTCATTGAGGACTTGCCTGCGGATAATGGGTTTGGTCTCCACATATGGATTTCTCTTCTCTCTGTGTGAAGGCTGAGATGACTTGTCTTTCCATAAAAAAGTGGATGACTACTTCTTGACTACTTCTTTATATATACATTTATGAATTAAGGTTCAATCATTGGTACAATACTCTCTGGCAAAATAATACACAGCGGTGTCTTCAGCTTGCAGATTCTGCCCAGTTAAAGTAACTGTGCTGCTGGATGAGTCCACTGTGAGGCTGAACTTGTTTTTCAGTGAATCCTTGAGGGCTGTTTCTCCAGTATATATTCTTCCAATCCACTCCAGTGTTTTCCCTGCAGGTTGTCGAATCCAACCTGTCCAATAGTCTACTGAATATGAGACCTTACAGGAAATGGTCAGTGATTGACCTGGCTGGACAATCATAGAGGGTGGCTGAGTGAGTTCTTCACAGTGAACACCTGTGGACAAAACATGTATAATATTACTCACTTCAAGCAGCATTTAAACAAAACAAAAAAGCCATTGCTAATAACTCTTGCCCCCCCCAACCCTTTTCAAGGGACACTCACAGGTAATAGCTGCCAGCAGCAACAGCAGAGTTATAGAGAACATGGTTTATGTTGAAGTTGATCTGGTTGGAGTTGCTCTTCTCTACTCTTCAGGACTCAGATGGCGTTGAAGGACAGACAGACACTTTAAGTAGGGATGGAACCAGAGGGTGGATTTGCATTGACATAAAGGGTATATAAGAGATACTGCTGGAGCATTATTACTGTTACTGAAACACAACCATTATAATCTGAAGACACTTTTTTTGTCATCTTTGACAATGTTCCACAATGTACCACATTAACATAAAAAAACTGTTCATAAAACTATTTGATGTACATACAAAGGCAATGCAAGATGTGAAACACTTGTTGAGGAGTGGGGACAAATTCTGAAAGAAAAGAAACATTGCCAGTTCTCAACAAATACATGAGTTGGAAAGAAGTGAATGTAATGCCTTGTTGTTGCATCAACAGGAGAACTCACTCCATTTAGTTAACAGGTTTCTTATCTCTGTCTCACTAATGGTCAGCCGATAATGTATGTGCATGTATTGTGATTGTATAACAACGTTCTTTCTACTCCAGGTGTTTGTTAGGTTTCCTCCCTTTGTTTTACCACTGTCTCTTGCACAGAAATTCACTTCTGTGTCCTCACTCTTCAGGCTCTTCATCTGTAGTTTAAATGTAATGTTAGAGTTGTCCCTGGAGATGGTGAATCCACACTTGACTGACTGGTAGAAATAGATCTGAGTTTGCTGTGTGTCTACCACTGCAATCCAATAAAGTCCATCCAGTGCATAACATAATTATTGAACATGAACCCATGGTACAAGTCAGGTTATGGGATTCTTCAGGCTCTTTAACGACTTGTTCAGACTCAGTCAATGTCTGACCCTGAACACATGTTAATATTGTGTACATCCTGTTAAATAGAAGTCTATACCTGTGTTGTGTTCTGTTGCTATAGGTTGTCTGCAGTGACGCCGACAGGGGGGAACAACCGGTAACGTTGTCCAGGGCCCAGGCCTGAGGGAGCTCAGTTGGTTGGCTTGAATATAATTATTTATTAGTCAGTCAATCTTAGTATTTAGTATTATCAAGAAACGTTCAATTTTGTCCCGGGCCCTGGGATTCCTGTTGACGTCCCTGGTTGTTTACCTACTACCTACTGTAGCAGCACTTTTAACACCAAGTCAAATTCTGATTATGTGTTTATGTACTTAGCAAATTATTGTGCTTTTAATTCAGAATCAATCAGATTTTCTTTAGGCATCATGTCAGGTTTTATTTACCATGTGTGGATACTGGACACCAACATTACAAGGGTTTCTCTCGTAGTTCGTTCTCCTTATTTTTACGTTACAAATATGTGGGAGTTTTATTGTATTTCTTTTTACTGATAACATTCATTCAATGATGTCCTATACATCTTGCACACGAAAAAAGCTGTCCAGCAGATTTCCTCAATCATAAGATCACTTTAATTTTAAATAATCAGGTTAACCGTGTGAATGTAAATAATTAGTTTTCACTGTTTGTGTGATTGTGTGTGGTTAACATAGATACCAGTGTGCCATTGTGTGTTTGTGTATTAAAGAACATACATTAATTGTTGCCTCACTGAGATCAGGTATGATCAGTTTTTGTAAAATAGTGATGGTGTTAGTATCAACCCGTCCAATCCACTCTAGTCCTTATCCTGGTTTCTTACGGACCCAGTATCTTCCCATGGAGAATCCAGACAGTACAGGACAGTGTTACTGGCTCTCCAGGTCTCTTCACCACTGATTCACAGGAAGTTGTAAAACAGCTGTAAAACAGATAGAGATTATAAATTTCTGTGAGTGTCACAGCTCCTCTCTCCCTCACTGTGTATAAATACCTCCAGATAACTCACCAGAGATGATAGATAGGAGGAACACACATTCTAGAACTCTCATTGTTTGGGGGTTCATAAGTTCTTGATGCAGATGAAGAGACTGGGTGTCGTTGGGACTGATCTTGATGGTGTTGATTCAGTTATTATAACAGACTACTGGAAGGGGAGGAGACCTTGTCTCTTCGTACACAGAAGACATTTGCATTATTATTGCATTAATTCTCAATAGATCTTGGCAGTGTAAAAATGTAGCACACACAGCTGTTATTATTTTTGAGAACCTACTTTCAGAGAGCTGTAGATAGCTAATGTCTTTCTGAAGTATCGTTTAGCCCATGGAAATATTATTTTGCATCGCAGAAAAATTATAAATATTCCGGCAGGCAAAAATATTCACTTGAAGTGAAGTAACATGGTTCTACTAAATAACTAGCCAATCAGACCTATTTGATTTTTAAAATGTTTGTAATAATTATGCCACTGGCTTTTGTATGCAAAATTTTGCATGCTTTATCTACTACAAAATAATGTATATTGCATGTACGTTCACTGATCTACACTTATACGCATCAGTAAGAAGTCAGTACACGCTATGCCCGCTAAAAGATGTGGGTAGAAAGCGCATACCTCAATATACCCTCCACCAAACCACTAATAAGAAGTGAGTGTATGCTAAGGCAGCAGTAAAAAATTGGGAATACAGCGTATACCCTCCACTACACCACTGTATGTACCATTTGTAAAATGGTGAGCAGGCAAAGAAAACATAAAAAGTCAGCATACCCTTAGTTCTTAAAACTGTGTGTTACCCCCTTTAGCGTCAATGACAGTCTGTAGTCTTTGATAATAGTAGTGCAATTGGTATAATTGCCCATTCGTCTACCCAAAATGCCTCCAGGTCATTCAAAACCTTTGGTTGTCTTTTATGACCTGCAGGTTTGAGTTCGATGATATCAGGGTAAGGAGACTGTGATGGCCACTCCAGAACCTTCACCTTTTTCTGTTGTAACCACTTAATAATCAACTCGGCCATGCACTTAGGGCCATTGTCATGCTGGAACGACCAAGAGTGTCCCATGTGAAACTTTCATGCAGATTAATGCAAAATGTCTACTAGAATTTTCTGATAACATGCATCTTGCCATCAATTTTCACAAGATTTCCCGTGCCTTTAGAGCTGACACCCCCAAAACATCTGTGAGCCACCAGAAAGCTAAACAGTGCGGATGATATTCTGTTAATTATAGGCTTTTTTTTACCCCATTCCAAACATAGCACTTAGGGTTGTGACCATATGTATATTTCAAATACATTCCATTCAATATATAAAAATGCTTCTAATAATGTAAATAAGAACATATTTTAAATTAATCATGCATTGCATTTTTTATGCATTTCAAAATATTTACAATAACACATTTTCTTCAATCAAACATTTATTTTATAAAGCCATTTTTACATCAGCAGTTGTTACAAAGTGCTTTCACAAAACACCCGGCCTTAAACTACAGGGAGCAGACAACAGTAGTGATGAACTTCAGTGGCTAACATTCTCAATTTTTATATATATATATATACACATTTGCAAGCTCTGACTGGGGGATCCCAGGGCCTACTCAGAGGTCTCCTCCCAGCTGGACGTGCCTGGAACACCGCCCTAGGGAGACGCCCTGGGGGCATCCTTACCAGATGCCCGGACCACCTCAACTGGCTCCTTACGATGCCTGCGAGCAGCGACTCTACGGATGACTGAGCTTCTCACCCTATCTCTAAGGGAGACGCCTGCCACCCTTCTGAGAAAACTAATTTCAGCTGCAAGTACCAGCGATCTAGTTCTTTTGGTCATGACCCAGCCTTCATGACCATACGTGAGGGTAGGAACAACAATTGACCAGTATATCGAGAGCTTTTGACTTCCGGCTCAGCTCTCGTTTCATCAGAAAGGTGCGCTAAAGCGAATGCAATTCCGCCCCAACTGCTCCGATTCTCATGCCAATCTCACGCTCCAAGACCCTGAGATACTTGGACTCCTTCTCTTGTGCTAACGCAGCATTCCCTACCCGGAAGAGGCACTCCATTGGTTTCCTGCTGAGAACCATGGCCTCAGATTTAGAGGTGCTAATCCTTATCCCAACCGCTTTACACTCAGCTTGGAACTGGTTCAGTAAGTGCTGGAGGTCACATACAGTTGATGCCATCAGGACCACATAATCTGCAAAAAGCAGCGATGAACTGTAAGCCCTCCCACCCCAGCCACGCCTTGATATGCTGTCCATAAACGTTACAAACCCTGGCGGAGGCCTACCCCTACCAAGAACAAGTCCGACTTACAGCTCTCGCTTTGGATGTACAGGGATTGGATAGCCCTAAGAAGGGATCTCCTCACCTCATACTCCCGCAGCACCTTCCACAGTATCTCCCGGGGGACCAGGTCATACTCCTTCTCTAGATCCACAATACACATGTAGACAGGATGGGCATATTCCCAGGCCCCCTCCAGGATCCTTGCAAGAGAAAAGAGCTGGTCGGTTGTTCCAAGACCAGGACGGAATCCGTATTTTTCCTCTTCGATCTGAGGTTCGACTATCTGCCGAACTCTCTTTTCCAGCACCTTTGAGTAGACTTCCTCAGGGAGGCTGAGTAGTGTGATACCCCTGTAATTGGCACACACCCTCTGGTCCCCCTTTTTGAACAGGGGAACCGCCACCCCGGTCCGCCACTCCGTAGGCACTGCCCCCGACTCATATATTTATATTAATATGAACGCAATCAATCTGTATGTTTTACCCATTATTATAAACTTTTAATGAATAACACATTAATAAACACTGGTCCAGACTGGGTTAGTGTCTCTGAACACCTGTTGATAAAGAGAGGATTTTAAAACGTCCAAGCTATACAGGACACACAACATCTGTTAAATAAAATACTCTTAATGTGTTTAGCTGACAATCCTATAATCAGTAGCAGTAGCCTTATTATATCACCTTTGTTAAACATGTTTGACTATGGTCACTGTCTAACCAGAGTAAATGAACGTTTGTCAGTCTGTCTTCCATCTGCAGTCAGATAAGTAGTGATGGAAGTGTTCAGTTTTGCATTGACTCCCCCTCAAAGGGTGGCAAAGACATTGATATACAATAGAAACGTAAGATATGTAGACAACGTTTGTAGGGCCTGAATAACTTTTACTTCAAATTAATGAATAATTACATTTACTGAATTACAAATCTAACAGTTGTGGAGTAACATTTTTCATACAAATATTTTCCAACATAAAACCAATGTCACCTTAAAATCATTTGTTTTGAATGTTTCAGTAAGTCAAACAGAACAAAATTACAGTATACCCTCTGAAATTCACCAAACTGAATATTTTTGGCTCTGTATAAAAAGTATATTGCGGAATATTACAGTCAAATCCAGAAAACTCCATGCTATCAAGTGTTGAAAAGATAATTGATTCCTGCAACAGCCATGTTCAACATACCATTAACATTTTGGTAAAGGAATAGAGGAAAATCTAACAAGGTGGGTATTTAGCAAGATAGCCAGGTGAGTATGTAGCAGTTATGGGATAACTATTCTGGAAATTGTATTTATTACCATATCCTCTTTCATTATTCTACAAATCCAGTGTAATAAATGGACTGTTTTAGACCAGGCCTGAATTAGCTTTAAACTGTTGATGGATGCCATAAATTGAAGACCTGGGTCAGCATGTCCTGTTCTTAGAAGTGATTATGGCCTCAACCGAAGGCGTCAGGCCTCAAACCTCTTATCTATAACCCATCTACAGAAGGTGAAGTTGCCTGTGTCGTCTCTGTTTCTTCCATTCGAGCAGGATAGTGTTAGCTTCCTGTTCTGATGATGTTCAAGAACAAAGTTATGCAACCAAAGTCAGGGGAGAGCGATCTTTATTCAGCATAAGACATTGATGTTCCTTTGTGCTTCTCCAAAGAATACAGGAAGTTCCACAGTACTTATAATACAAGGGAGGCGGCCTAGGGTCAAACCCAGCCAAATACCCTCCAATAAGAAAGGCCTA
>JACXGJ010017518.1:0-11101 GCA_016801105.1 Esox niger
GAGTTGCGAGGTTAGGGCTGAACTGTTAACCAGCCGAGACGCATCAGTACCATCTGGGAGAGGTGCGAGGTTAGGGCTGAACTGTTAACCAGCCGAGACGCATCAGTACCATCTGGGAGAGGTGCGAGGTTAGGGCTGAACTGTTATCCAGCCGAGACGCATCAGTAGTTCAGACAAAATATGATAATTGCATGGACATCAACAAAGCATGTTATTGAAGACGGAAGCTTTTTCTAAATCCATGTTTTTAAGTTGATGGGGGCACAACCACCCCAAGGTACCCAAATGCGTGTGTCGCGCGTAACGCGTGTTCAATAACCAAATAGGGTTAAAACCCGTATATGTTTGGCCCTTTTCTAGTTCATGTGTTGTGTAGGCGACACAAACAAAATATTATTTGTTCATCACTCACAATGACAATAATTTACAGCCCGTACAGAGTCTAAAAACCTAGCTACAATTCGATCTAGGGTATAGGACTCGTTACAGTCAAAATTAGCAGCTGTCAAGCCTAATATTCTAAAAGTATTTTACTCAACAAAATCTTAGAAATGACATATTATTTGCATGTTTGAGCAGAAATGTAATAGTGCTTTAATCTAGCGGAAAATGACGGACTACTTACCGTAGAGACTGCCAAGGGGAGAACCAGTAAAACGGTGAAATACGCAGAAGCATCCATCCTGTCATTAGCGCGTGCCCCCTTCGTTGTTGTTTTACAGACTACTGTTTTACAAATAAAACTTTAACAAGGTGATCCTCCGCAAAGAAAGTTGATAAATAAAAAGCGACTCTTCCGTGATGGTTGTACGGGGGCAAGTAGAGCCCTCGCGCCTCGCAAGGAGCTTCATGGATTGTACGGAAGCAGCAGTTCACTTTCCCATTCACCATTCCACTCCGCTCGAACACGATGAGCCAACAACCAATGAACATCAAACTGTCGCTATGGGCAATAGACAAACGACCCTAATGGGTTAACCATTTACTGCACAGTGTTAACACACCGCAACAATTAATTCATCTTGTCCCTCTGGCTTCACAGAATGGAAACAAACCCATTAGAAGACTAGCCAATTATTTGTTTTATTGATGTCCCGTGACATTACTGACTGGCTCCCTTCCGAGCACTTGTTTCTTCGCTTGGGTTTTGTGGTTATATTAAAAATAATAATAATACATTTTATTTTTAGAAGACGCTTTACTAAGTCACCATAAGACACAAATCACAATATAAACAAAAACAAACAAAACCTATTTGGAACGTGTACAGCACTGTTCAATATCACACCTTGATTTCATGTCGGAGGTTTATGTGTGTTACAGACAAAAGAGTAAATTATGCAACATGCTCAGTTTAAGCAGTACTGACAAGAGTAATACAATGTAAACTTTAAAAGCATTGGGTCAAAAGATTGTTGTTAGGGTTAGGGTTAAACGTAACCCTAGTGTAAGAGATTAATACAAATATGACAGTGTTATGAACAGTGTTGACAAATTGTAAAGTAACAGAATCTTTTGACCTGTTTGCATGGTTCTATCATGCAGTGAGAGGTAAGTTCAGACCCTTTTGTTTGTTCTCTATGTGATGATATTCTATTTCTCCTTAGTGTGATGTTCCATTGTTTCATGTGGTGATTTTCTACTTCTCCTTAGCGTGATGTTTTATTGTTTCATGGGGTGATATTCTACTTCTCATTAGCGTGATGTTCTATTGTTTCATGGGGTGATATTCTACTTCCCATTAGCGGGATGTTCTATTGTTTCACTGGGTGCTATTCTACTTCTCATTCGCGTGATGTTCTATTGTTTCATGGGGTGATATTCTACTTCTCATTAGCGTGATGTTCTATTGTTTCATTGGGTGCCATTCTACTTCTCATTAGCGTGATGTTCTATTGTTTCATTGGGTGCTATTCTACTTCTCATTAGCGTGATGTTCTATTCTTTCATGGGGTGATATTCTACTTCTCATTAGCGTGATGTTCTATTGTTTCATTGGGTGCTATTCTACTTCTCATTAGCGTGATGTTCTATTGTTTCGTGGGGTGATATTCTATTTCTCATTAGCGGGATGTTCTATTCTTTCATGGGGTGATATTCTACTTCTCATTAGCGTGATGTTCTATTGTTTCATTGGGTGCTATTCTACTTCTCATTAGCGTGATGTTCTATTCTTTCATGGGGTGATATTCTACTTCTCATTAGCGTGATGTTCTATTGTTTCATTGGGTGCTATTCCACTTCTCATTAGCGTGATGTTCTATTCTTTCATGGGGTGCTATTCTACTTCTCATTAGCGTGATGTTCTATTCTTTCATGGGGTGATACTCTATAGCTTTATTGTTTAATATTCCAATGTTCCAGGTTATAATATTCTATAGTTCCATGGGGTGTACTTCCATTCTCATATAATGCTTCGATACTTCTATAAAGTATTCTTTTAAAGGTATATGGGATATTATTCTATATTTTCAATTTTTGTATAGTTCCATTCTATAGTTCCATGGGGTATTCAATCAATTTTAGTTTACAAAGCCATTTTTATATCAGCAATTGTCACAAAGTGCTTTAACAGCAAGCAACAATAGTTAATGCATAGTTAATAGGAAAAACCTAGAGAGGAACCATACCCGTGTCCAGTCCTCATCTGGCTATGCCTGGTAAACATTATCTGAGTACATAACCTTCTGGGCCAAGTCAATGTGATGACAGTGAAACAGAATCATGCTCACAGCTTGTTTTTTAGTATTTTCAAAGTCACAGATGCATTTGCATCATTTCAACATTTACCAATAAAGGTCTAGTAAGCCTGAATATCATTTGACCAATTAGCTCCATCACTGTCCTCCTTGAAGTCCTTCACATGTGATGGCATTTCCATGACTAAGTCCTTTATCAGCTCACATATGGTATCAGCAACATATTGTATCTCTCATCAGGGTGAGGTCAGATTGAAAGCATCCACATCGCTTTGTAGTGTCGTCGTTTTGAGCCATTCACATAAAGCGTCAGTCAGAAGTCTGCTTCTTAACATAGATACGTTGTCAGCTTGATTAAGCATGGATCATTGAGAACATAACAACAACCTATAATCTATAATATCATCATAGTCCGTTTTGGATCAAAGGTCACCATCAGAGGAGCCTGGGATGTCATTGGGTGGGTTGTTTAAATATAACAACACAAATAGAAATTACCAATATGTGTAAAAAAGTGTGACCTTTACTTTGTATCTGACCTTTTCACTTGGAGATTAGTTTCACATGACTATACCTTGAAAATCAAGCTCTTACATCTCTGATGAAGGCTCATATCATTTTGTTTGGGAAAAATAAATTAATAGCACACTTATATTTCATATTATAATTCATATATTTGAAATAAATCAGGAACATATTTTGAGGATCCTAAAATGCTATTTCCAATCAATTATTTTAAGTATACTGAATTATGAAATAAGTGGGTTCATTTTAACACAGTTAAATATTATAAAACATTTGCATCCTAAAGTACAATTTAAGAGGTGCCAAAATAATACACTCAATTGAGTATGCTTTCTTCGGATTGGAGATGCTCCGGGATTTGATCTAGTAATCTTACAACACTGTCTTCCTTCTCACATCTCCTCTCTTTTCCTCACCTCTCCTGTCAAGGGATTAGTGTCTGGAGAAGGTCAAGTGTTCCTCTATTAAATGAATGTGAAACCATGATGAAACAGAGTAGATATGGCAGTTCTATTTGTGGCCTCGGGGTACAGGGTGGGAAATAGTGGGAACCTGTTATTGTTGTTTTTGAAACCCAGGGGAAGATACAGAGAGCAGATGTTTTGATCAAATTAAGTTTTGCAGCACACACTAAAATAAAAAGATTCTTAGTGCATCCTTTACTTTGAAACTGTGTGGCAAACAAGTTTATCAATGAACAATTTTAAAAAGTATTATATAGAACAATAGAATTATACCGCACATGTTACTCAAATAACCATGTGAACAACTTACCAGCTGAAATATTTTTTAGATGGTTTTTGGAAGGGTTACTAAGGAGAGGTTAGAAAGGAAGTAGCCGATCATATGGTGGGAGCAGAGGTAGAGGCATTTACCAGGAACTTACTGGTAAATAAGTTGGTGGTGAGAGAAAGTAGGCTTGAGAAACTTAACACAACACAGATGTACTGACTAACTCTGAGCAGAGGTGTATAGATAGAACATGTTGCCTGATGCTGATGGGCCCCACACATCCTGTCCATACTTCCTGCTAGGAGCTGCCCATGTGACTGTCACAGGCTTGAGAGATAGGACCATTGACCATATGCTGGAACATCCCATACAAGGGTCATTTAGGCCTTTCTTATTGGAGGGTATTTGGCTTGGTTTGACCATTAGCCGCCTCCTATGTATTTCGGTATAAGTACTGTGGATCTTCCTGTATTCTGTGGAGAGAGAGCGAGAGAGCGAGAGAAACTATGTACTGTTAACATCGACGTCTCATGCTGAATAAAGATGGCTCTCCCCTGACTTTCTGGTTGCATAACTTTAGTTCTTGGATATCACCTGAATGAAAGCCAACAGTACCAATTAATCTGGTGTCCTGTTAACTAGAGACTAAAGGTCACAGTGATAAGTGTTGAAGGAGTATCTCGAAGTGGTTGGCAGTTTAGTAATACCACTAACTTGTTGAAGAGCATTTTGGCTGCAAACCTGCAGAGGGAATGTGTCATACTGGAATACCCATCCACAACCAATTTTAAATACCCTGGCTGAGGGAAGGAGGTTATTGACGGTACATGGCCCCGTCTAACGTCCCTTTGATGCGGTGAAGTTGTCCTGTCCCTTTAGCAGAAAAACACGCCCAAAGCGTAATGTTTCCACCTCCATGTTTCATGGTGGGGATGGTGTGCACAAGGTCCCCCTGCTCAAGAAAGCACAGGCCCGTCTGGAGTTTGCCAATAAACATCTGAATGATTCAGGAAAGAACTGGGTGAAAGTGCTGGGGTCAGATGAGACTAAAATCAAGTTATTTGGCATCAACTCAACTCGCTTTGTTTAGAGGAGGAATGCTGCTTATAACCCCTAGAACACCATCCCCACCATCAAACATGGAGGTGGAAACATTATGCTTTGGGGGTGTTTTTCTGTGTCGTGGAGTTGCTCTTGATGAGTAAGGTTGTGGACACACGGAGAGGACTGCCTGCAGCCATCTAATGGAACTGGTGTAGGATCAGGTATCTTGACAATTTCATGGGGTTTTAGCTGTGGAAGTTGATAAAGACTGTACACTTCCAGCTTGCAAAGGCAGACTCAACCAGGGGAACGTTGGCTGGCATGTCCATGGTTGTCACGAGGCACAGTAAGTGGAGTAAAGATGGCTTATGACTCTGAAACGAGGAGAAGGTCCATATCAGGCATTTTTTGTGGAGAGCTTTGTAGAGGGAACTCCTGCAAAGCATGTTTTGCTCATAATTGATGGCTTAACGGGTTAAAAGCTCAATGTACATCAAATAACATGGATTATATAACATACAGATTTACAAACTCCAAATATCACATTTCTGAAACATTACTTTGAGGTGTCTCTAACCTTACCTTATTCCATCAACACACAAGTTAGTTGGTTTCCAATCCTCCATAACATCAACTGGACCAGGCTTCATCTGGTAAAGCTGACCCACCAGGTGGTTGCACACAGCACTTCCTGCAACTCAGGAGCAGTGGCTTCAAACCACTATCACTGGTACAGGGTGCTTTAACATCTATGAAGTGCAGAAATGAAAAGCCCATGTATTTTACCACAATGTATCCAGGTTATGACTGACGAGGTGCACAACTCAGGCCCTCCAGGTAGGCCATTAAGACAACTGGAGCAGGTTAAAGTACAACAAACCTCAGTTATGTATACTCAAGAGAGTGATACGATAATTTAGTAATACGATTAATTGTAAACCCTGTCTCCTACATGTGTTGACCATAATTAGTGTCCTAAAGACACGGCTTTACGCTCTCTCTGTGTACATTTGTTAGATACTGTGCAGAATATGGAATAAAACTTCTATGCAATATAGCTCATTGGCATAATTATATTGCAAGCAAACACAAATACAAACACTCAGCTAGATTCCTTGTAAGATCGTTAGCATGAACTAGTTAATGTTAATGTCACATTCGCTGAGTAGCTAAGTTGTTGAATGTGTGACTGCTAATCTGTCATTGCCATGGCACTTACCTTCATAGTTGTCTATGTAGCTTCCTATATACATCTTGAGCCCGTTTTCCTTCTTGCTATCTAGCTGGAGTCTCGGAGGCGGTTTTGACTATTCGATGTACATCATTATTGTTACGTTTAGGCAAGTGCTGGAGACACCTTGTTTAAAAAAAATACATCGACAAAGCCGGACATAGCGCTAGCAATATTATCTCTACTGGTTTGTAATCTGCGGGACCGGAAACTGGCACACCGGTAAAAAAGAAAGTGAGTGTAGAACGTTCGGTCATAGACTGTGCATAGCGCCTATGTGAAATAATCCCAACCAAAAATAACGTGATATAAATTCACCAATGTAAAATTTACTATAATTAATTAAATTCTTACGTTGATTTACTTCACTTGGTTTTTCGACCAAAGGTAAAAGCCTAAAAACACACCCTTGCACTGCCCCTAGTGGTCTGTTGCATTTCCGTTTTGAGCAACTTGAAATGCTGCGTTTCTGCAAATGTTGCTGTGTTTTGGGCTGATGCTGTTGTGCTGTCACTTAATGTTGTTGTGTTGTGACTAGTTGATTGTTTTCTGAAATGCAGCGTTTTTATAAATGTTTAATATGTGTTAATGTTGTTGTGTTTTCAACTTTTGTTTGCAACGCTAATGTTGTGTTCCATTTTTGTTAATGGTAATGTGGTTGTGCTGTGTTTTAATTATGTATGGTTTTCAACTTTTGTTTGCATTGCTAATGTTGTTGTGTTTCGTTTTTGTTAATGTTGTTGTGTGTTAATATTGTTGTGTTTTCAACTTTTGCATTGCTAATGATGTTGTGTTTTGCACAAGTGGGCCACCTTCGTTTTCTGTCTCGTTCATACAATTAATATGCTTTTCCAACTCTCTACATACACTTTAACAGGCAAGTATCGAAATGTCGAGTGTACTTCTGAACATTACTGACCTGGAAAACTGGATACATTATGTGAAAGAAAACATGTCTTTTCCTTCAAGAGTTACAAGAACTCGCAGGTGATTGTTGGGATCGTATTCAGTCCCAGCGCAAAGTGACCACGTCTCTCTTCCCCCTACTGGCCAACCTTAGTAGGTGTCCTTTAATATTTATCATGTATCCCCATTTCAAACAATACATAACTGTTCCCGCAAAAAACAACGTGAGATTATGTCCTGTCTCAACATGAACAAATGACTCTACACACTGTTAGATAATGCATTTGTAAATCATTAATACTTTAAGGGTTATCATTATTAACTGCTAGTACATGTCATTGTCGATCGTTCCTTCATATTACTACTACTGGTAGTAATGGTAGTTCATGTACCCGAAAAATTATATGCACATTTGTATATGGTCCAGGTGCAGTTGTATAATTCCTTATTCGATGTATTTTTTATTGTAGATAACTAAAATAGTTTGGTTTATAGCGGTTATGTCCCAAAATCTAATGTTAAATCGTTTCTGTGTCGAAACAAAAAAACGAATTAGTAGAAAACAACGGGCCATGGTAACAAGACTATCAGTGTTATCCACCTGTTCGTGGTCATAATGTTATGGCTGATCGTTGTATGTTGCTAGCAGTCATATGATCTTAATCACTATAAACATACATTCCAATTCAAATGAATAAACATTAAATCAATTTATTTATTTATTCAAAGTAAAAGCTAAATACAGTCCCTGCTTAAAGAATTTTCATTTGAATTATGGCACAGTCCCACATTTTGAGGCTGTGATCGTGGAACAGAATGGTGATATTGTTTCCTGGTTAGCCGTTTTGAATTAAATGTGTCCAATGACAGGTATTTCACATTGACCCCACCATCTTTGCAGAAACTAAACATTAAACCGATTAGTGGCATTTGAAAAAAGTAGATATAATGAAAATACATTTTTCTTCTCATTATTCCGTTTTTGGAATAAAACGAATAACGAGAATACGGAAATGCATCAGGTTGGTTACAGAAATTTAAACAATGAAACATCTCCAGAAAAACGTGTTTTCTGCTAATTAATTTCTCGTTTTGACACAATAAACGAGATACGTAAAAAGATAAATCAAATTAGGAATGATCAATTCCTGGACCGTATGTATACAGTACATTTATTTTTGTAGCAATGTGTTACATGTAAACTGAAATTATTTCTTACATTGCCACAAAATTACATCTATACAAGAAAAGTTCTGTAAAAAAAAGATAAGTTCTACATCCTCACAGTAAGTTCCCATCATCTTGGTGAACGTCCTGTGTTTTGTGAAAGCACTTTGTGACAACTGCTCATGTAAAAAGGGCTTTATAAAATAAATTTGATTTGATTGATCTGAAGCTCTTTTTGGTCTGGAGATTTACGTAAACATCACATCTGATGTTTTTCTTTGCGATGCACTGGGGGGGAAATCTCCTGGCGATTCCTCTTTCTTTACTATAACTCAAAAATTACTACGTTGTCAGAACGTACTTGGTTATGCTGTAACAACCAAAATAAGTTTCACTTTTACCTTGTAGATACGTAATTGTTTTAAGTAATCAGTACGAAACTAACACCAATACATACGTAGTCAGTACGTCGTGACAACGTAATGTGTTTGCTGGGGTGTCACCTGTCAGGTATTTTGCCCATTTAGCAGTCATTAAAAACATTTCATGCCGTAGATATTTATGGAATATACATGTATGTCTGACTGATTTTGATAACTGAATGGATCATTTTGCATATGATGGCTCACACAATGATAGAATGTTTAGAAGTTGTGAAGACAATTTTACTGAAAATCAACTCATCAGTTTTGATCAGCAAGCCATGTGCAGGTAGGTTTTATGTTAATAGTGTATAGTAGTACTTACTCTTTTGCACCTATGCCAGAACGTTTGCAATTTGCTTAAATTACTAAGAAATTTTAATCTGGTGTGAAAAAAACCTAATTGGAGTGATTAGAACTGTTTTGACAAAAATTTTAAATTGAGAATTGAGCCAAAGTGATTAAGAAAAACTGTAAGACTGTTTCAAAAAATGAGCCAAAGCAGAAAAACTGTAATAATTGTTGGGTATATTTCTCCACTGAAATGCAGTGACAGTCTTACTGTCAAGTGTTGGTGTAAAGCTCAGGGCCATACGTTGTCCATCAACAGCCTTGCAGGCCTCAGTTAAGTTATATTATGTTATGTGGCATCAACCTTTTCCATTAGTAGGTGAGTCACTGTAAAGAGTTTCCCCTTCAAGGATTTCTGAGTCACAGAGAGATATAAGGAATACTGTTTCTGTAGTGTCTTCTAGAAGTGCTGTGTTCCTGGTGCAGAAGCAGTTTGGGCTGTTTAGAGACAGGTTAATCCATCCACACTACAACCGCTTTGTTAAGTTAATGGGCGGAAACTGATGTGAAGCAGCAACCTTCACGGAACGTCTGTAATAGCAGCTTGTGTTTTCATCATGTTTCCAATGCAAAATCTGGCCAGCAGCTTAACACTGGTCTACTCAACACTAGCCTCTATGGTGTAAACAACTGAACTACTCAACACTAGTCTCTATGGTGTAAACAACTGAACTACTCAACACTAGCCTGGCCTCTATGGTGTAAACAACTGAACTAAGAATAGATTAGTGATGTTGCAGTTTGTGATTTTTCTGAGTGACTTCAATGTTCAATGTTATCATTTGTTTTAAAGGGTTAACACTGACTTCTACAAGCCAGTCATAAGCAGTCATTAGCAGACATAGGCAGTCATTAGCAGACATAAGCAGACATAAGCAGACATAAGCAGTCATTAGCAGTCATTAGCAGACGTAAGCAGTCATTCGCAGACATAAGCAGTCATTAGCCGACATAAGCAGACCTGTTTAGAACTGATAAATGGAACAAGACTGCAACAATGAATGCAATGGATTGATTAATTAGATTGTTTTGACCCAGGTATTATGAAACTAGAACATCCACAGAGCATCTGCTAATGAACTCAAAAACATGAGTGACTTTTTCAATGTAATTGTTTGTTTGAATGACTAGCAGTAAAGACTTACAGGGTCACAGTCAGGATTCATAAGCAGTCCTTTTGTTCAGTGATCTGACCAAATCTCCCCTCACCCTTTGACCGGTGTTAATTAAACACACCCCAGTGCCCTGAACAAATCCTCTGTGTCTGTTCCCTGTGTCTCTTCCCGTTACACTCACCCATATGGTAACACCCATATGGTAACACCCATATGGTATCACCCATATGGTAACACCCATATGGTATCACCCATATGGTAACACCCATATGGTAACACCCATATGGTAACACTCATTGATCTACTGCTATTCTGCTGCACATAGTGTTTTTGATTATTTATAGTATTTATGTGTAACTGAGTGTTGTCTTGCAATGAGGCAAAAACAGTCAATACAGGGAGTGTGAGTTAGACCCTGAGGCTTTAGGCTAACTGACAGTGACATGGTTCATTCACACCACTTGAGTCTGGACATCACTCAGATACCTGTCTGTCAGAGTAATACCTCACACAGAGACACGTCTGTCAGAGTAAGACCTCATACAGTTACCTGTCTGTCAGAATAAGACCTCACAGATTCCTGTCTGTCAGAGTAAGACCTCACACAGAGACCTGTCTGTCAGAGTTAGACCTCACAGATACCTGTCTGTCAGAGTAAGACCTCACACTTACCTGTCTGTCAGAGTAAGACCTCACAGTTACCTGTCTGTCAGAGTTAGACCACACAGATACCTGTCTGTCAGAGTAAGACCTCACAGTTACCTGTCTGTCAGAGTTAGACCTCACAGATACCTGTCTGTCAGAGTAAGACCTCACACAGATACCTGTCTGTCAGAGTAAGACCTCACAGTTACCTGTCTGTCAGAGTTAGACCTCACAGATACCTGTCTGTCAGAGTAAGACCTCACA
>JACXGJ010017519.1:0-11103 GCA_016801105.1 Esox niger
GTAACTCACAGGGGTCAGGTCTGTAATCCCTGTGTGCTTGTAACACAGCTGAGGACTAAGATTCATAATGATATGTAATGTGATGGGGAGATGAGCTACATAAACTGCTTTCACCCTTAACTGCTGTATGGTAACACTGTGTGTGTGTGTGTGTGTGTGTGTGTGTGTGTGTGTGTGTGTGTGTGTGTGTGTGTGTGTGTGTGTGTGTGTGTGTGTGTGTGAGAGTGTCCGCGTGTACAGTTTGGCTCAAAAGGTTGCATACCCTTGGAGAATTGGTAATACTTGTACCATTTGAAAAGAAAACACGAGTGAGTAGGCAAAACATGTCTTTCTTCTCTCATTTTCAACTGTAGGTCATAACAGAACGACACTATTGTAAAACAAAACATGGCAACAAAGAAATATTTTTCAAAAGTCTGCATACCCTCAGTTCTTAATACTTTGTATTGCCCCCTTTAGCATCAATTGCAGCATGCAGTCTTTTGTAATAGTTGTCTATGAGGCCCTGAATTCTTGCAGGTGGTATAGCTGCCCATTTGTCTTGGCAAAATGCCTTCAGGTCATACAAAGTCTTTGGTCGTCTTGCATGAACCACATGTTTGAGATTTCCCCAGAGTGGCTCGATGATATTAAGGTCAGGAGACTGTGGTGGTCACTCCAGAACCTTTTCCCTTTTCAACTTGGCCTTGTGCTTTGTGTCATTGTCGTGCTGGAAAGTCCATGAGCGTCCCATGCACAGCTGTCGTGCAGAAGAGTGCAAATTGTCTGCTGGTATTTTCTGATAACATGCTGCATTCGTCGTGCCATAAATTTTCCAGATTTACAAGATTCCCTGTGCCACCACCATATGCTTCATAGTGAGAATGGTATTCTGTTCACTATAGGCCTTGTTGACCGCTGTCCAAACATAGCACTTATGGTTGACCATAAAGTTCTATTTTGGTCTCGTCACTCCAAATTACAACGTGCCAGAAGCTGAGGTGTGTCAAGGTGTTGTTGTGCATATTGTAACCAGTGTGGCATTGGCCCATCATAGGCTTTTTTCTAGCAATTCGACTATGCAGCTAATTTATTAACCTAACATTCTGCTCCTTGAAACAACCACACCGTCTTTTTCCACAGCGGCCTGTAATTTTTCTGGAGGTTACCTGTGGGGTTTTCTTTGTATCCCAAACAATTCTTCTGTCAGTTCTGGCTGAAATCTTTTTTGGTCTACCTGACCTTGGCTTGTTATCAAGAGATCCAAGAATTTTCCACTTTTTAAACAGTACTGACTGGCCATTTCAAGGTTTGGGATATCTTTTAATATCCTTTTCCATCTTTATAAAGTTACCCAAGTCTTTTGACAGTTCTTTTATGCTCCCCATGGCTCAGTATCTAGTTTGCTCATTGCATCCACATGAGCGCTAACAAACTCTGTTTGACTGTTTATATACAGACACTAATTGCTACTTAAAAAGCCACAGGTGTGTGAAATTCACCATTAATTGACATTTTCACCTCTGTGTGTCAACTTGTGTATCTGTAACAAGGCCAAACATTCAAGGGTATGTACATTTTTAAACAGGGCCATTTTGGGTGACTTCTGTTATCATTGCGATTTAAAAAGTTCCAAACATCTATGTGATAATAAATGGCTTCATATGATCACTATCCTTAAAGACAAGATAATTTCTGCAGGATCAGTCATATTTTCAAAATCAGTGCCAAATTATCACAATTTCTGCAATCTTATGAGCACAACTATATACAATACATATAAATCAAATCTTTTAGGGGGTATTGAAAAGCCACCATTTAGCTATTTCCAAATACCACGAAACTGGGGCAAAACGTGAGTGAAGTGTGCAGACAAACCCTGAAAAGTTGCACCATCTTGGCCCTTCAAAAAGGGTGTTTAAACCATCTCGGGCCTGTAGATTCTGTTGGCTCACTTCACAGTCCAGTTGTATGTTTGGACAGAAGTGCAGTTGGTAGTAAATCCCCACCATGTTAGACTACATTTATTTACACAAATCACACTGTGATCCTGTGTGCTTGGAGCAGATACATGCCAAAGAGCCGGAGGAAAATCCTTACGTTTTGGGATCCCACTAAAGCTTGGGGAGTTGCCAAAAAGGTTTAATTTCCTTATCGCTTTGTACCCATATGTTATTATTTCCTAAGTGTCATTTCAAGTTGCACCGTCGACTTCAGCTGGGGGAAAATACAACACTTCAATGGGGCAGCCCAGTCCGGCGTTAATAAAAGGCAAAGCCAGTATTTAAAGAGCACCACCTCGGAGGAAGCTCTATGCACTGATCCCAGCTGTGTGTTCACAGGCCCCCCAAATTAATCCCAAGCAATTTTTCTGCACCACTTGCGCCACTGATAAAGAAAGCCAGAGCATTCAAATGGTATGGTCCCCGATGGCATTAAGTTATTACTGCATTGGGCTGCAGTCAGGCCTGCACTGTGGAGGGTACTGGAACGACTACTGAGCCCTGCCCGGCTTAACCTTCTCTCTTTCTCTCCGGCCCACCACACCCACCCTCCACAGCCCTGTGATACAGGCCCAAAAAATAGCTGAAGTGTGGGATGTCCCCGAACTTCCCCCTGCTACTCTTTATCACAGTTACTGTAGCTTCTTTGTATTTATACCTGTGCTAAAATAATTAGCCTTTAGTTAATTCAGGTGGTCATACTTTTAACGGATGCTTCAGGAAATAAAATAAAAAAAAGATGTGGTCCCTTTTTCAATTTCACAGCCATGTTCACTGATTTAAAGGGCACTTAAAGCTTTCGACGCGGCAGTTGCGGAATTTCTGTTATTGAATTTAAGCAGACGGTGAGGTTGAAGGGTCACAGTGGAAATCTGAAATGAAATCAAGCTGGCACGGATGTATGTGCTTTCTACACGAGCAGTATAAGGCCAGAGACCTGTCTGGCTGTTGACGGACCTCTCTATGTATTTATTTTTACAGGGAGAGAGGAGGAAGGTTTTCAGAATCACCTTACGCTTGGGAAGAGGCAGGCAGGCGGCATGTATCAAGGCAAAGGTTTTGAGAACATACGCAATGCTAGCTATCATAGCCACCTAGTGCAACAATCACAGCAGTTGGGAGAGGAGAGGAATGAAGAAGTGCAGTGCCGTGCGATGTGGTGCAGCCAGACAGAAACAGTATAAAAATCACTTCAACAGCCCTATTATACCCACTGTAATAAACCCCAATAGTCTGATAGCGCCTTTACTCCCACTTCCAAGCCATAAAAGTCACCAATGAGTGCCTCGCGCGACCACTGCTGAAAATTTATGTCACAGGGGTTTATTTGTTCTTTCCTTCTCTTTTAAAAAGAAATGGGTCTCTTTCTTTATGTCTCCAGAGTCTTTGACTGTGCTGCTCTCAATGCAGTTTTGTTTTCTCTTGTTTCTTTACTGAATTAGCAGCTCCCTTCTTTTCCTCTTCCACTAGAATGCTCTCTTCATGATCTTGCTCTGATAGCGGATTCTGTTCATTAGTGACTTTTATTTAATAATGTAAAGGGAAGTGAATTCCTTTTCTTAGCATTGCAATACTGATTCTCTTAATGCCGTGTCTTGTAAACTCATGTCCATGGACCCGCTTCCTCAAGCCTGAAGCTTTTATTATAATGTTTGTTAATTTGAAGTTGGTACAGATCTGTGGAGTATATACTGTAGTCACACAGATTCAAATGAGAAGATCCAGTCCTGGTTAATATGAAATTCAATTAGCAGGCGTCATTGGGTGAATTGTGTTGGCCATTGATTGGCATTTGCTGAGGGTCACTGGTGTGTCAAGTTATGGTTCTTCACAGTTTACTGGCACAGTAATCAGGCAAACAGACACAACCACTGACAAACACTGACGATATCCGAATCACTGACAAACACAGACGAAATCAGAAACACAGACATCATCTGAAACACTGACAAACACAGACGACATCAGAAACACTGACAAACACAGATGATATCAGAAACAATGATAAACAAACACAGACGACATCAAAGACTGACAAACAAAGACGACGTCAAACACTGACAAACACAGACAACATCAAACACTGACAAACAAAGACGACGTCAAACACTGACAAACACAGACAACATCAAACACTGACAAACACAGACGACATCAGAAACACTGACAAAGACAACATCTGAAACACTGACAAACACAGACGACATCTGAAACACTGACAAACACAGGCGACATCAAACCCTGACAAACACAAACACAGACGACATCAAACACTGATGACATCAAGTACCGACAAACACAGACGACATCAGAAACACTGACCAACACAGGCGACATCAGAAACATGGCAACACGTTATCTTTACAATGAGTTTTGACCGTAATTCCTTGCCATTTGTGTTAAAGTCAATTGTGGCTGTAATCATTGGAGCAGATGTATTAGATGCCGAATATTTCTCCTTGTATATTTGTGCTCGAAGTAGAGAATCTGTGCACACAAATACTGCATCATTACACACCTCAGTTAGGGCTTATTTACTTGACTGTATATTTTCCAAGAAATCGAAAAAGTGAAATCATTTATTTGTGTAAACTTGCAGATAGGTCGGGACCCACTTTCCGAGGTAGTGCGCACCATTATCAATTCACCCTCCCCCAGGGGGTTGCCAGACTATTGTGTGAGGACAATCAGAGTGGGAAGACAACTGCATCAGAACTGAATCAAGTTTCTGTGCAGTGGACACGCATATCGCTCAAATATGGACGTCTCAAACAAGCCCGTGTAAATTAAAAGCTACGCCAACTAAGACCATTCAGTGAAATATTTTGATTCTCTCGCAGTGTAAACATACAATTACTGTTCAGAATACCGGCCTAGCAACCATGATACATATGAATGACCAACCCAGGTTCTAGTGTGGATGATGGCCAGGGTGTGGAGGAGGGCCACCCTGACATACCTTCTCCCCACCCCTCCCCTCGGATGGTGTGCTCTGGTGATGGAGGTTAGCGGGTGTCAATCCCTGACCCCTGGGCTGAAATGTTAGGGGGCCAGGCAGCCCCTAATGGCATGTTTTAGAGGCACCAATGAGCGGCCACTTAGAGGAAAATGAGCTAGCTCTTTTAAAACATAATGGTCATAGTGCATGGATTGAGGCTTGAGCCATACGCGATGCTGTGATTATCTGAAGTCATAGTAACACTCTAGTTTTGGTCCGGTTTACTGCTCTGTTGTGAACACACATGAAACAGCCAATAACATGCTCACTTAAAGGAACCACGAATTCTATGTCACGCAGCAAACATTGAAATAAATGTGTCCTTTGGAACTCACAACCAGATGCTCGTCATTGGCTGCACCATCATTTTCACTAAGACACAGGCACATGTTGTACATTAAGCCCACGTCTCAAACATTTCAATCGTTTGGTTCTGTTTTGCGTGTTGGTTGAGGAAATCCCAGACCAGCTGGTAGCCGTCCAGCAGTCCAGTGGTTCACAGGGAGGGAGATCTGTCGAATAATCTGCATTAGAAAATACTGCTGTGCTTTTCTTTTCCCTCCCCTTGCTCCATCCCTCCCTTTCTCCCTCGCTCCCTGCTGGCTTGCATGGTTCTGACAGAGGAGCCCACCTGAATGACATTTACAAATTACCCAGCCGAGAGTGCTCCATCCCCTGACCCGTGGGCCTCTATTCAGCACCCAGAGAGATTCGCCAGCATTTTGTCATATAATTACTGCAAATCCCCTGAAAATACCCTCCCTCGTTTTTTCTTCCACGCATACGCACACACGCAGCTGAATGTTAATGTGTGATGAGCTGCTGTCCAAGTGGCCGTCACGTCAACAGGATAGAGGGATGCAGGACTATGTCAGTTACAGAAGAGTGTGAGGAGAGGAAGAGTCACAGAACGGTGTGAGGAAAGGAAGAGTCACAGAAGGGTGTGAGGAGAGGAAGTCACAGAAGAGTGTGAGGAGAGGAAGTCACAGAAGAGTGTGAAGAGAGGAAGTCATAGAAGAGTGTGAGTAGAGGAAGAGTCACAGAACAGTGTGAGGGGAGGATGAGTCGCAGAACAGTGTGAGGAGAGGAAGAGTCACAGAACAGTGTGAGGAGAGGAAGAGTCACAGAACTGTGTAAGGAGAGGATGAGACACAGAAGAATGTGAGAGGACGAGAGTCTTAGAACAGTTTTAGAAGAGGAAGAGAGTCACAGAATAGTGTGAGGAAAGGAAAAGAGGCACAGTGAAGTATGGGGAGAGTCAGAGCAGTGTGAGAAGAAGTTGAGTCACAAGGTATATATAGGAGCAGAAAAGAGTCAGAGGAGAGGAAAAGATTCACAAAGCAGTGTGAGGAGAGACAGAGTATTGTGAGGAGATGTGACCTTTGGCCCTGATGGGAAATACAACCCTGGAAAAAATTAAGAGACCACACATTTTCCTTAAATCAACATCTCTACATGTATGGCAGCTATTCCATTCTAGTGTCTGTTAAATTTTAATTCCAAGACAGCCACACCTCATTTTACTTAATGAGGTACTGTTTAGGTGATTAACTGAACCATATCGAATTTAATGAGGAAAAGTATGAAAACTTGTGATGACCACTGCTGTGGTCGTCACAATCCTCTTGCAATAGGACCTGCTGGATGGCAAAAACTGTGCAAGTAGTACGTCAAAGATAATTTGAATGAAAAAATAACTATTCAACATGACATAAGATTTGAAAATAAAAGCTTTGAGTGAGGAAAAGAAGGTCTCAATTCTGGCTTCACTGGCAGAGGGATACAGTGACCGTCAGGTTGCTTACATCCTGAAAAGACGGCGGTTCATATGGTCAAGCAACAGACATTGGGGACAACCAAGCTATGGACTGGCAGAGGGCGAAAAATAACTGTCCATTGACCGAGAAGACGTCAACTCATTCAAATGTCATTCAACAACCATAGGATGATATCAAGTGACCTACAAAATGAATGGCAAACAGCAGCTGGGGTGAAGTGCACAGCAAGGATGTTTCGAAACCGGCTCCTAAGGGCAGAGCTGAAGTCGTGCAAAGCTCAAAAATAGCCCTTCCTCAATGGGAAGCCGAGAAGTGCCAAGCTGAAGTTGACAAAAGGTCATCTTCTCTGACAAGTCAAATTTTCAGCTTTGCCCAACACCTGGTCGTCTAATGGTTAGACGGAGACTTGGAGAGGCTTACAAGCCACAGTGTCTCGCGTCTACTGTGACATTTGTGTTGATCTGTGATGCTGGGGATGCTTCAGCAGGGCTGGAATCGGGCAAATTTGTCTTTGTGAAGGACTCATGAATCAAGCCAAATACAAAGCTATCCTGGGAGAACACTGCTCTGACAATGTTCCCTAACTCAGAGAATTGTTTTTTTCCAGTAGGACAATGCTCCATGCCACACAGTCAAGGTGTGGATGGAGGACCACCAGATCAAGACCCTGTCATGGTCAGCCCAATCTCCAGACCTGAACCCCATTGTAAACCTCTGGAATTTGATCAAGAGGAAGATAGATGGTCACAAGCCATCAAACAAAGCTGAGCTACTTTAATTTTTGTGCCAGGAATAGCATAGAGTCACCCAACAGCAATGTGACAGACTGGTGGAGAGCATAACAAGATGCATTCAATCTGTGATAAAAATCAGGGTTATTCCACATAATATTGATTTCTGAACTCTTTCTAAGTTAAAACATTAGTATTTTTTGTAGAATAATGAATATAAACTTGTTTCCTTTGCATTATTTGAGGTCTAAAAACATGGATATATGTATATTTGTATATATATATATATATATATATATATTTATGTATGTGTATATATGTTTGTATATAGTGTGTGTGTGTGTGTGTCTGTGTGTGTGTGTGTAATAAAAACATTCTACTTTTTAGTCACAATTTTGTGACTGAGTGCAACTCCCAGCAGACTCATTACAGTTGAGTTGAGTTTTGAAATGTGACTTCCGAAGCAGGTCCAGTGTCATCCAATTACACGTTTGTTTAACCAGGTAGACTATACTGGAATCCTTATGTGCCAGAAGGAAAGCACTCCCTGGCCTTCTACCTGGATTGGCCTCACAGGCACCCATGCCACCACAAGCAGCTGCTAGATTGCGATGATGCAAGGAGACCATATTCGATTGCTTACCCCCCAAAAATGGTCAGTGATGGCTGTAGCACTGGGCAATGCGCAAGCAGGACTCAAATTCTGTACAGGATGGCGCTAACTGTGAGGCTATTGCAAAATGTTGATTTTATGGCCAATAAACCATTTATTTGTAAATCTTGATGTGTGCTTGGGGACATTATTTAACTGAAATATCTGCCTACATTCAATTGTCAGCCTCCTAGCAGTGGCAACCATGTTTTTGCTGAAATGTCCTGGTACTTAGTAGAGGTCGTTATGCTGATGATTGTAACAAGTACTCCAGGAAACGTGAAAGCAAAACAGTCCCCTAACACCAAAGCTCCAGCACCATATTCTAAAGTAGCAATCATGTTATTTTCTGCATAGTGCACATTTTCTGCATATTTAAATATGGGTGACCCCAAAATGCAACTAAGTTTTGTAACCCAAACCATAACCCTGCTCCCTCTAAAAGGTGGATTTACCACTAAGCCACTGTTTTAGAACTTTATAAGTTTGTAGCTATTTGTTTTACCTATTGCCTGATTTATGAATACTACTTTGCCCATGATGTCAGATGACAAATGGATCTTAGATATGTTACCTAATTTTAATATACCGGCAAAACAGGTCATAAATCGCCACAATACTCAATACACCGAACATTGAGATGCACTTAAAGAAGAATTTTATTTTGTTAATTTCATTTTGTTCTGTTTTATCAATAAATCTAAGTGGTGCCAATAACTGTATAATTTGGGAAAATTTAAGTATTAGACAATCTGAGGCAACTGTAGATGGGAGATTCTTGGAGAGATTATAGACGGAGATGGATTGGTTGGTTTTGCTACTTTTGACATCATGCTTTGTATTGTGTGCTTATTGTGTGCTTATGATGCCATAATATTCCTACAAACAAAATATATTAACAGGAAAAATCAGTGACTCTAGAATTCGTCTGGACCTTCAGTCGGATGGAGATAAAGGGCTGTTGTTGAGATATTACCTTTGACCCTCAACAACAAGAGTTGATACGGTAACTTTACCTCCAGGATGAGATGATGTGGAGACCCCTGCACCACTGACTCCACTGACCAGATGATGGGATGACCCCTATCCTGGGGAAATGGAGCTGGTACCCTGCAGTCTATACAGTGGTGTGAAAAAGCGTTTGCCCCCTTCATGATTTCTTATTTGTTTGCATGTTTGTCACACTTAAAAGTTTCAGATCATCAAACATATTCAAATATTAGTCAAAGATAACACAACACACAATTCTGTTTTGAAGTCAAGGTAGTTATTATTAAGGGAAAACAAAATCCAAACCCACATGGCCCTGTGTGAAAAAGTGATTGCCAACTACAATCTAAATACTGGTTGGGCCACGCTTAGCTGCAACAACTACCATCAAGTGTTTGAGATACTTTGCAGTGAGTCTTTTACAGTGCTGTGGATACATTTTGGCCCACTTATCTTTGCAGAATTGTTTTAATTCAGCCACATTGGAGGGATTTTGAGCATGAACTGCCTTTTTAAGGTCATGCCACAGCATGGCAATAGGATTCAATAGGATTCAGGTCAGGACATTGACTAGGCCACACCAAAGTCTTAATTTTGTTTTTCAAAACACACTTGCTGGTGTGTTTTGGATCATTGTCCTGCTGCAGAACCCGAGTTAGCTTCAGCTTGAGGTCAGGAACAGATGGCCGGACATTCTCCTTCAGGATTTTTTGATAGACAGCAGAATTCATGGTTACATTTACCACAGCATATTTTCCAGGTCCTGAAGCAGCAAAACAGGCCCAGACATCTCACTACCACCACAATATTTTACTGTAGGTATGATGTTCTTTTTCTGATTTGCAGTGTTACTTTTACGCCAGGTGTAATGGGACACAAACCTTCCAAAAGTTCAACTTTTGTCTCGTAAGTCCACAGAGTATTTTGCCAAAGGTCTAGGGGATCATCAAGATGTTTCTTGGCAACGATGAGACAAGCCTTAATGTTCGTTTTGCTGTGGTTTTCAGCAGTGGTTTTCATCTTGGAACTCTGCCATACAGGCCATTTTTGCCCAGTCTGTTTCTTATGGTGGAGTCATGAACACTGACCTTAACCGAGGCAAGTGAGACCTGCAGCTCTTTGGATGTTGTTGAGGGGTCTTTTGTGACTTCTTGGATGAGTTGTCACTGCGCTCTTGGGGTAATTTTGGTCAGCCGGCCACTCCGGAGAAGGTTCAACACTGTTCCATGTTTTTGCCATTTGTGGAAAATGGCTCTCACTGTGGTTCGCTGGAGTCCCAAAGCTTTAGAAATGGCTTTATAACCTTTTCCAGACGGATGGATCTAAATAATGTTTTCTCATTTGTTCCTGAATTTCTTTGGATCTCGGCATGATTTTGGTCTACTTCACTTTGTCAGACAGGTCCTATTTAAGTGATTCCTTGATTGAGAACAGGTGTTGCAGTCATCAGGCCTGGGTGTGGCTATAACTCAGGTGTGATAAACCACAGTTAAGTTGTGTTTAAACAGGGGGGGCAAACACATTTTCACACAGGGCCATGTGGGTTTTGATTTTGTTTTCCCTTAATAATGACTACCTTCATTGTTTACTTGTGTTATTTTGTAATATTTGTAATATAAAAAAATCTTTGATGATCTGAAACACTTCAGTGGGTCACACATGCAAACAAATAAGAAATCATGAAGGGGGCAACACTTTTTCACACCACTGTATATCGCTATATACAAAATGGGCCCCTAAATGGGCTTTTGGCCATTGGGTTTTTCAAAAGCACATCTTTGAGAGAAGACATGACAACATCCCGCTGTCATTGTAATGACACTTCTAATAAGGTATCCAAATATGTACAGTAGTATAGTCTGACATGGAAGCACTATAGATGTGTCACAACATAATATTCATTTCCAGTTCATACAACAAATTTCATTGTCACTGAGTGTGTGTGTGTGTGTGTGTGTGTGTGTGTGTGTGC
>JACXGJ010017520.1:0-11103 GCA_016801105.1 Esox niger
GACTGTAGGGAGTTAGCATTAGCACACTAGCTATGGTGAGAGGTGATGATGGACACTACTACATCCAGGAGACTGTAGGGAGTTAGCATTAGTACACTAGCTATGGTGAGAGGTGATGATGGACACTACTACATCCAGGTGACTGTAGGGAGTTAGCATTAGCACACTAGCTATGGTGAGAGGTGACGATGGACACTACTACATCCAGGTGACTGTAGGGAGTTAGCATTAGCACACTAGCTATGGTGAGAGGTGACGATGGACACTACTACATCCAGGAGACTGCAGGGAGTTAGCATTAGCACACTAGCTATGGTGAGAGGTGACGATGGACACTACTACATTCTAGTGTATCAAATAAAATAGCTAGGTTTTTTGACAAAGTTTATGTAAGACAGAGGGAGAAAGTCCCCTTTGGCCAGTTGTATGTAGTCTGAGGAACAATGTGAAATAAACTGCTGGTTTCTGTGTTATTTGTTCTGGGTATCGTCAAGACCTGACATGACATCCCCAGAAAGTAGGAAGCCACCTGCCTGATCTCAATCTCTATTCTGACATCATATGTTGATTTGTCATATCACATGAACACTGGAAGGTGGCATTTTAGAACTCCTACTGCCCTCTTGTGGCTCTTAACAACACATCCACTTTATTCCGTGTCTATAACTACCTACAGCAGTTTTAGCTTATGGAACTTGAGTTCACTGGAGACAGACAGCTGAATAAAATTGTCTGTAAACTTCCTTGTAATGGCTTGTATTCTTTGTAATGGCTTGTACTTTGCAGTCAAACTCAAATTCTATTGTACAAACCTTCAGTAGAGCAGTGAACAATTTGCAGACTAAATATATTTTTCTCTCTTCCTCCTAATTCCAAAGAGGGCCATTTTACAAATTAAAGTCACAAAAAAAATGTTGTAAACTAAATCATTGTTTTGGTAATAGATTTTTAAATGAATTTGCAGTAGGACATTTTACAAAGGTGAATGATGGTTTATAACTTACCGACCAGTGTTTCGGGGACAATATTACATTTAGTTTGTTACTGGAGGAAAAGAAAAATGAGTTTGTAGTTAATGTAAAATAAGAACATTAACTTTCGCAAGATGCTTCTGTGCTGTTTATCCACACTAGAACATAAAAAAATGCAAGAGATCTTTTTGTCATGGTAAAAACGATGGATTCGGGGAGGACCGGTAGCATTTAAATATGCATAATGTCTTAGTTTAATGTTAATAATTTTTTGTTCAAATAATAGTAGTTGTACAATATTACTTTGTGTATACTGGAAATTAAATAAAAAATAGGCTAGAGTCGCTTACTACTGACGTACGTTTCTTTCGGGAAGGTCGCAAGGAAAACCTAACCACGCATGTAACCTATATAAGCAAAGTCAGCAACAATAATGACATTACAACAACCATCAGAGAACCGGGATTTGAATTATGTCTTTAAAATAAAAGTCGGTAGTATGAAATTCAGTCGATACATTGAGAGAGATAAAATGTGTAGCTTTTGAATATGAACGTTTCCCTTTGTTTAAAATATATTTCAATATTGGATCGTTTCCCGTATCTGAAGATGGGTAACATTTCTACGTATCACCCAGCACTGGTTTCTTATTCTCATGGTTGTCCAAACCTCGTACATGTACTACATTGATTGGAGGCGATGATGGTGCATTTATTTGAATTTCAAACACGCTTTAAAAACTAAATATAATACCTTTAACATATTAAAATATGTACCATTATTCGACATCATGTTTTATGCCACAATTACAGAAGCACTTTATTCAGACATTCCGTAGCCCGGATGTATGGATGTAGTGTTGCTAACAAGTCGCGGGTGGTGTAATTTACTACTTTGTATAATCTTTCTTTTGGCCGAATACATATAAAACAGATACGATGGTACCGATAAAACGAGTGGTGCTGTTGGCTGCGAGGAGATATCAGTCCCGCTTCTTCTCAGCTTCACAAAACAACAGGAACTCTAGAAAAGTAGGTTTAATTGAAGATGTCTAGATAAGCTAGCATTGAGTTAGCCTAGTCTGGATTCTGTATGACCAATAACCCTAATACAGAATGACCAGTAACCCAGCTAGTTATTAGGAGCCTCTAGTATTGTCAAGAATGTGTTTCAAAAGCACAGTCTGGCTAGATTGATATATATACAGATAGATAGATGAGCGTTTGGTTGATTGTGCTATACAGTAGTGGTCAGCTACCATGTTTTAACTGTGTCTTCAGGGTCTCGTGTTAGGTGTCTATGAGAGGGAGAAGGACGAGGACAGTCTCAATCTGACTGAAGCATCAGCCGGGGTTGACAGACTTCTGTCGGGGAAACTCACTGACCTGCTCAACATGTGAGTGAGTGAGTGAGTGAGTGAGTGTGTGTGTGCGTGCGTGTGCGTGTGCGTGCGCGCGTTTGTGTTGACCATGTCCTTGGTATTCTCAGATCAGGACCTGCTCTGAAAAAAGGCAAGAACAGAATATTCTACGGCCTTCATCAGGTAACACATTTTTAACACAAAGCATACTATTATTAAATATATTTAAAATAAAAAATAAATCATGAAACAAATGATGCAATTATGAACTCGTATGCAAACCCTGTATACCATCTGGTATGCAAAATAAAGTATAATAAAGTTCACATTATTATAAACCAGGTGTGTTAGATAAGCTCAGCAAGCTCCTTCTCTCTCTCTCTCTCTCTCTCTCTCTCTCTCTCTCTCTCTCTCTCTCTCTGTGCGTGCGTGCGTGCGTGCGTGCGCGTGTGTGTGTGTGTGCGAGCAGGACTTTCCGTGTATAGCAGTAGTTGGTCTGGGGAAGAGCTCTCTGGGGGTGTGTGGATCTGAGTACTGGGACACCTGCAAGGAGAACATCAGAGCTGCTGTAGCCGGTCCGTGGGGAGGAACGACCCTCTCTGTTTTCTTGTCTACTTCTCTCTCTCTGTCTGTCTATCTTTTCTCTTCTCTCTCTGTCCCACCCGGTTTCTCTCAATCTTCTCACTTTAATTTGATAATGAAATGGACCCAGGTTGTTCTCTGTTGTAGGGGGCTGCCGGGTGCTCCAGGACCACTCCCTGGCCCATATAGAGGTGGATGGGTGTGGTGACAGTCAGGCGGCAGCAGAGGGCGCTGTTCTGGGATTGTTCACATACGATGACCTCAAGACAAAGAAGAAGACCAAAGTCACTACACAGCTGCATGGCAGGTACACACACACAAACACACACACACACACACACAAACACACACTCAGAGCCATATTCTGTCAAACACTGTGTTTGTAGTGGGTGTGTGTCAGGCTGGCAGAAAGGTGTGTTGTACGGAGAAGGTCAGAACCTGTCCCGTTATCTGATGGAAGCTCCAGCCAATCACATCACCCCGTCTGTCTTCGCCGACATCATCGCTCACAGACTGACTCCTTATGCAGACCGGGTCACTGTTCATAAGAGGTCAGTGTCTTTCAGTGTGTGAATGTGTCAAACAGGAGGGAAATTATTTGGAATATAATGGTTTTACAATACAGTGAAGAAATTAAATAAGTAATTCATAAAATATTCTTCAATTCTTTTTTTTGCATTTTACAGTATTCAGTAGATATTCAGATACAACATTCTGATGCTTTGGAAATGCAGTTTTTATAATATAATGCTTTGAGATATTAAGATGTCATTGTTAATAATGTGTGTGATTTCAGGTCTAAGGAGTGGATTGAGGAGGAGAAGATGGGAGCATTTCTCAGTGTTTCTAAAGGTGAAACATTTGATATTTATCTACTACTCCATTTCCAAAAGATTGTGGCGCTGTGTAACATGGAAATAAAAACAGAATGCAATTATGTAAAAATCATTTATCCCTTAATTTAATAGAAAATAGCACAAAGACAACATATCAGATGTTGAAACTGGGAAATGTTGTTGTTTTTGGAAAGATATATGTCTCTTTTGTCATATTATTTGTTTCAAAATGCGCCAAATGTTTTGAATGGGTGACAGGACTGCTGGCAGTCCAGTTTAGCACCAGGACTCTTTTACTATGGAGCTATGGTATTGTAACACGTGCAGAATGTGGTCTGGCGTTGTATTGCTGATATAAGCATGGCCTTCCCTGAAAAAGGCCTCATCTTGATGGCAGCACATGTTATATTGTTCAGCATTAATGAAGCCTTCACAGATGTGCAAGTCACCCATGCCATGTGCACTAATGCACCCCCATACCATCATGGATGTTGGCTTTTAAAATGTGTACAGATGAGAAGCCAGGTGGTAATTCTTCTCTTTAGTCCAGAGGACAGGGCATCCATGATACAGCTTTTACAGTCTTTTGTGGCCTCTTCCAACTTTTAGAAATGTGTTGCTGGCATCAAATTCAAAGCGGCATGTATTTTTCAAGGAACAATGACATTTCAACATTAGAAATGTGGTCTTTGTTCCATTTTCTATTGAATATAGGATTTAAATGATTTGCACTTCATTGCATTCTTTACATTTTACACAGCCCCCAACTTGTTTGGAAATGGGTTTTGTACATATGCCATGGTGATGTTGAAATATTGAAACATCTTGTATTTAGCTTTTCCTTTAAAGGTGATATTGAAATATGTATCTGTTAATTTAAAGATGGCATTTCAACAGCTTATTTTCATCTAAAATAATATAACAAACAAATGATTGACAAATGATTGATTTTTTAAAACTAATATTACATTAATGGGCAAATCATTGACTAATGTTATAATTACACTTCCTCATGTTCCTCTGGTCTCAGTGAAATAACATTGTTCTTGTCTGCCAGGCTCAGAAGAGCCCCCTGTCTTTCTGGAGGTGCATTACAATGGCTGTCCTAACAACTCCCAGTCTCCTCTACTGCTGGTGGGCAAGGGTATCACCTTCGACAGGTACAGACAGAAAGACAGACAGACCGGTATCAGTTTGATGTCTCTCTCTCCAGTGGTGGTCAGTTTGATGTCTCTCTCTCCATTGGTGGTCAGTTTGATGTCTCTCTCTCTCCAGTGGTGGTCAGTTTGATGTCTCTCTCTCCATTGGTGGTCAGTTTGATGTCTCTCTCTCTCCAGTGGTGGTATCAGTTTGATGTCTCTCTCTCTCCAGTGGTGGTATCAGTTTGATGTCTCTCTCTCTCCAGTGGTGGTATCAGTTTGAAGCCTTCCTCAGGTATGGACGCTATGAGGGCTGATATGGGTGGAGCCGCCACTGTGTGTTCCGCCATCGTCACGGCAGCAGCCCTCAAACTGCCAATCAACATAATTGGTGAGCTCACAGACGTTTGTAGTCTAACTGTGTGGTATGAAATGCCATATTTCTAGTTGACTGCTCATTAATGCATAATGCTGAACAAAGATCTGACTCCATGATGCAAGGTTAGTGTTGAGCGGCATTGCCATTCCATCCTGCTCGCATTCCGATTATTATGTACACCGTCACACACAATAAAAATAAAGTGCCTATTAGAGAATGCTAACAAAATGGGCATACAGACTCTGTTATCCATTGACCGTTTGAGCTGATAGTGGTTGCAACAAAGAATAAGTATGTGAAGCAACCTGTGAACAGGCAGAGGTGGGGTGTGTTAATATGTTGTTAACTCCTCCCAGGGTTGGCACCCCTCTGTGAGAACATGCCCAGCGGGAAAGCCAACAAACCCGGAGACGTCGTAACTGCTAAGAACGGCAAAACCGTACAGGTGTGTTATCTTGGTTACACAACCATACAGGTGTGTTATCGTGGTTACAGAATCATACAGGTGTGTTATCGTGGTTACAGAATCATACAGGTGTGTTATCTTGGTTACACAACCATACAGATGTGTTATCGTGCTTACAGAATCATACAGGTGTGTTATCGTGGTTACAGAATCATACAGGTGTGTTATCGTGGTTACAGAATCATACAGGTGTGTTATCGTGGTTACAGAATCATACAGGTGTGTTATCGTGGTTACAGAATCATACAGGTGTGTTATCGTGGTTACAGAATCATACAGGTGTGTTATCTTGGTTACAGAATCATACAGGTGTGTTATCGTGGTTACAGAATCATACAGGTGTGTTATCTTGGTTACAGAACTGTATGTGATGTGTGGGTTAATGTGTGTGGTGTGCTAATGTGTGTGCGTGCGTGCGTTTGTGTGTGTGTGCGTGCGCGTGCGTGTATGTAGGTGGACAATACAGATGCAGAGGGCAGGTTGATCCTAGCTGATGCTCTCTGTTACGCACACAGCTTCAACCCCAGAGCCATAGTTAACACCGCTACACTGACGGGTTAGTACCAGTTAACACCGCTACACTGACAGGTTAGTACCGGTTAACACCGCTACACTGACAGGTTAGTACCAGTTAACACAGCTACACCGACGGGTTAGTACCAGTTAACACCGCTACACTGACAGGTTAGTACCGGTTAACACCGCTACACTGACAGGTTAGTACCGGTTAACACAGCTACACTGACAGGTTAGTACCGGTTAACACAGCTACACTGACAGGTTAGTACCGGTTAACACAGCTACACTGACAGGTTAGTACCGGTTAACACCGCTACACTGACAGGTTAGTACCGGTTAACACAGCTACACTGACGGGTTAGAACCGGTTAACACCGCCACACTGACGGGTTAGAACCGGTTAACACCGCTACACTGACGGGTTAGTACCGGTTAACACCGCTACACTGACGGGTTAGTACCGGTTAACACCGCTACACTGACGGGTCAACATCGCTACTGTGACGGGTTAGTACTGGATAGTACTTGTTGTTCTTTCTCTCTGTGTGTTTGTCAGGGGCGATGGATGTAGCTCTCGGATCTGCAGCAGCAGGAGTTTTCACCAACTCTGATTGGCTCTGGGAACAGATACACAAGGTTACACACACTAACACACGCACACTAACACACGCACACTAACACACGCACACCAACACACGCACACTAACACACATATTAACACACGCACACTAACACACGCACACTAAAACACGCACACTAACACACGCACACTAACACACATATTAACACACGCACACTAACACGCACACTAACACACATATTAACACACGCACACTAACACGCATATAAACACACACACAAACACACACACTAACAAACACACTGTCAGTGTGGACAGTATTCTATGTGGTGGAGGATGTTGATTGGTTAAAGTGTGTGTGTTTGTGTGTGTGAGTTAGGCCAGTGTGGTGACTGGGGACAGGGTGTGGAGGATGCCGTTGTTTGACCATTACACCAGACAGGTCACTGACTGCCACCTGGCTGACCTCAACAACATTGGCAAATACAGCCGGTAAGAACACACCCTAAAACCACAAGTACTGCCGATAAGAACACACCCTAAAACCACAAGTACCGTCGATAAGAACACACCCTAAAACCACAAGTACAGTGTGTAAGAACACACCATAAAACCACAAGTACAGTCGGTAAGAACACACACTGAAACCACAAATACAGCCGGTAAGAACACACGCTAAAACCACAAGTACAGTGTGTAAGAACACACACTAAAATCACAAGTACAGCTGGCAAGAACACACACTAAAATCACAAGTACAGTGGGTAAGAACACACACTAAAATCAATCACATCAGGACACAGAATTCTGTGGGAAAAGTTAATTGTTTATTATTAAGTTGTATTTAATTTGATTGAACTAATGTTTGTGAACAGATTGTTTTATGTTCAGACACCTTTACATGTTCAGCTGTCATGGAAACCTGTGTGTCTGTGTGTGTAGTTCTGGTGGAGCCTGTACCGCTGCTGCCTTCCTGAGGGAGTTTGTGACAACCCCTCATTGGGCACACCTGGACATTGCCGGGGTGATGACCAATAAGGATGAGGTACGCTAGTTTTCTAGGACGTTGTTCTTAGAACTGCTTCTGTTCTAGAACCAGGGCTGGCCCTAGGCATCAGCAACTTATGTGGCCGCTTGGAGCCCCAAGGAGCCCCGGACTGCTTTGATAAGGCCCCCAAAAGGCTAGGGCCGGCACTGTCTAGAACAGACAGAGTTTCTTCCAGGGTGGGAAGGGATGGACTGATTGTTGTTATCACTACTCTCCCTTTTCTCTCTCTCTCCCAGGTTCCCTACCTGAATAAAGGAATGTCCGGGCGACCGACACGTACATTAATAGAATTTGCTGCTAGATTGTCCACCCATATCTGACCATACACCCATACACAAGGGCTCTGTGTACATCATATTTTGTCACCCATATGACTTGTCTAAAGTAGTTCACTACACAGGGAATATGATGCCATTTGGGATTCACACTTGTGTATTAGATCTGCTCCCAGCTCTGTTCAGAACCCAGTATCCAAGCTCTACTACTGGGATACAGACACTGTTATCGTTTAAATATTAGAATTGTCAAAATGATGATGTAATTTAAATAAACAGCAATAAAAAATATTTTGAACTAATGTCTGATGGCTGCCTTATGTTAATCTTATGTTAATATGTAAAAAAAAAAGTATCAATGTCATTGACTGACAAAGTTACTACGTAGAGGGTAATCTGCATTCGCTCGTCGCTTCCTCCCCTCAAAACTGATTGGATGATTAGGTTAAACGGGGTGTACCTCTGGCGTTCTCATCCAATGGATTTTGCAAACAGACGAAGAGGTTTCACAAGTAGTATTCAGACCTCATTTTCACCGTCCACAACAATGTCTTCTTCCATGGGCAGCGGGATGTTTCCCGGTCAGCAGCCGCCTGGTTCTCACCCTGTCGGTGGATCTGGAGGACCGGGTCAGTCGGGAGTACTTTCCGGAGCTCCGGGAAACCGAAGCCAGGGTGCCAACACTTTGGTGGACGACCTGGAGGCTTCTTTCGAGGTACGGGAGCGACTCTCGCTATTGTTTTGCAACGTTAGCTAGCTTGGTAGCTAGGCAATGTCAGTCCGCCTGCTCGCTCTATCCACTCGTTTTTGATTCTAGCTCGGTAGGCAGTGTTAGTCGTATTTCCGTAGTTATCCATGATGTTATCTACACACTACGTTGGCCAGCTAACTTCCGTTCTGGTAAATGACTAACCAGTGGACCGGTGGTTTCTGTAAAGCGCTAGCGGCTAACTGGCTAAAGGTTCATTGTTGATGGTATCTGCAGGCTTGCTTTGCCTCACTTGTGAGTCAAGACTACGTGAACGGAACTGATCAAGAGGAGATTCGAACCGGTGAGAACATAAACGCCTTGCTTTCCAAATGCCAATTCTGTTTCTCTTCCTGTACTTTCTAACATAACTGAGTCATCTCTCTTTCTGACCTCAGGTGTAGACCAGTGTATTCAAAAGTTTCTGGACGTTGCCAGACAGACGGAGTGTTTCTTTCTGCAGAAACGTCTTCAGTTATCGGTCCAAAAACCAGAACAGGTGATCAAGGAGGTGGGTGCTCCTAGATACCGGGACTGTGTTCATTCCATTAAACAAAACCTTTGGGTTTCTATTGGTTTACATTAATCTAGGGATGTAACCATTTGTTATGTTTGCTTAATGAAACCTTCCTGCACTAAAACATTTGGCAGGATGAACACACCTGTTACTGTTGCTAATTGTTTTGAAATTGAAACTCAAGAAACCAATTGGACGCAAACAAAGCCACTGAAATAGGAAAGAACCCTCCTACATGTGATATCTCCATTATTCACTCTTTCCGTATTCTCATCCTTCTCTCTCTTTCAAGGATGTGTCTGAGCTTCGCAATGAGCTCCAGAGGAAAGAGCTGCTGGTTCAGAAACACCTTTCTAAGCTGCACCATTGGCAACAGGTATGTCTGATTACTGACCGGGTTTATTAAAGTAAAGGGCACCATTTCGAAGTCTCACTTTCCTGGCCTCTTTCTGAAAAAAGTGACTGCTGTTACACTACTCTCATTGTGTCACGTCCAGTGGCAGCGTCCAAGCTTCACGAAAAGCTGGGGCTCGATTCTTGATGACCGACAGTCACGTTCATTTTGTCTTGTGTTTTGAAATAATACGATTGGTTTTGGTGGGGCAAATCGGGTGTATTGGCTCTTTAGAAAAACTAGTCCAAATGATGGTAACTCACATTGGCCTGTTATATAGGGAGGAAAATACAGATTTGCGGTAAATGTTTGTTTTAGCTCGGTGGGCTAGCGGTAGTACTGTTCTCAGACTATTTTCTGGTGTGTCAGGGTTTGGTTGGATGATGCCGCAGGTCGGCTGGCACACCAAGCTTGCTGTCGTAAAAGTTGATGGACAACAAACAACTGATTGAAGTGGAGATGAATAGGTCTAGCATGAACAAATGTACCCATTGTATAAAGAAATCACTGTCAAGGAGCGAGCTTGGGAGGAGATTGTCATTATCACTGGAAAGCCAGGTAAACTTAATGAAAATGAATGAAGCCAGGACAACTGTTATGTAGGTAGTAGTTGTTTTGCTGCTTGCTAACAATGTTCACAAAGTAAACAAAAGCAACTTCTGTATTAGAGTAGTGGTTCCCGACCTTTTTCAGTTACTGTACTACTGACAGAATTTTGCTCTGCTTACAGGGACCCCCTGGTGTGTATTTCACTAGTAAGCCTATGGTGTCACGAGTGTTTTCAGGTACCCCCAGGGGTCCTTAGGATTTGGGATCGGGTTAGGGGTTATTTTTTTTCATGATGATTTGGGTTAGGATTAGGGATCTGGTTGTGTTGTCATGATGATTTGGGTTAGGATTAGGGATCTGGTTGTGTTGTCATGATGATTTGGGTTAGGATTAGGGATTGGGTTGTGTTTTTAATGGTAGTAAATACTCACGAAAACCCAACATGTTTTTGTAGGTCCTGGAGGATGTTAGCATCCAGCATCGTAAACCTTCAGACCTCCCTCCACCTGGACCACTTGCCTTTCTGGAGCAGGCATCCGCCAGCCTCCCCCCTGCCCCACTCAAACAGACTTAACACGCACCCCGGCCAGCCTCCCCCACTCAAACAGACTTAACACGCACCCTCGCCAGCCTCCCCCCTGCCCCACTCAAACAGACTTAACACGCACCCCGGCCAGCCTCCCCCACTCAAACAGACTTAACACGCACCCTCGCCAGCCTCCCCCACTCAAACAGACTTA
>JACXGJ010017521.1:0-11101 GCA_016801105.1 Esox niger
ATTACAGAATCTTGAATCTATAGCTCTATCTGCCATCTAGTGGCCAGAAGCATTATCTGTACAATTGGAGAGTGAATTACAAAAAAGAAATGACTTTTTACACGATTTCATTTTTTTCATTTTTGGTTATACTTCATGCTTCTTCAATCTACAGTTTAAAAAAGACGTTTTTTCATATTTATATAAAGCAATTGGCTTCAGAATGAGCAACTGATCAGGTTTCAATCATTTGAGACATGAGAAGATTGAAATGTGTTTTTTAGTATTCACTCCCTGACAGTCACAGTGGGGTTAATTCGCCTGTGTCAGTCTTGCTGCAGTTTGTCTGTCTGTGTCCTGATGCCCTTTGCAGGTCAAGTAATTAACCTACAACATAATGAAGCAACAGTAGCATTTCAAGAACACAGCCAGCGTTACCATAGTAACTTTATATGAATTCAATGGCTGCTGACGCTGTATGTGATGTCCACATATTAACATTTTCTGTGCATGTGGGCGATGGCTTGTCCTTTGTTGGCGTACCACTCTAAAAATACCTGCATCGAAATGATGGGCATGCACAATGCTTTAACCTTGTAGATGACTTTGGAGGTAAGTGTTTTGATTAAAGAAATGCTCTTGTCCATTAACACATTGCGTACACATTGTCGTACATGTCTTTTGACCAAAATAAAATCCTATCCCACCTCATGAATTTCACTTGTCTCACAACACAATGAACAGTTAAATGTTGTTGCACCCAGCCTGAACAACATTAATGTCTTCAACAAGAGATTTAGCCTTTTTTTCTTTCCTTCTAAAAACTTAGGTTGCAACCATTGTTACAAAATAGTGTGTTAATTTCCCAAGAGCTCCTAAGAAGAATAGAGAACACTTGAGGTTGGTGGTCTCATTATAGTGACACCACTGTGGGACACCTGCATCCTCACCTTTGTCAGTGAATGGTTCATTTCTCTTGTGGGTAATGTTATTTGACCTGTTCACTGCTCTACAACTCTAAAGGTGCTGACAAAGAGGCCTAACTACATTCTCTATAGTGCAATACTTTTAACCCCAAATAATGTGCAATTCTGGGATGCAGACCCATTTTCTCCTGTCTTTCTAAACCCGCAACATGTAAACATTTGGTCGGATTGCTGAATCAGAGTGAAACAGAATAGATCCGATCAGGGAATCGACCCTCGTAACATCTAACTATCGCAAATGTTTTGAAAATACAGTGTAGCCAATTCTCTGAACCTGTGAAACCAGAATGACTTATCACTTACACAGCTACTACTCGTTGCCCTTTCGATAATCTCAATGTCATCGTTTACGCTATGGATAGCTCATTTAAATTACATGGCTAACTGTCTATCATACCAATGAGGGGTGAATGACGTAAACTGGTTTACGGAAATTAATTGGAAGTCAACCTTCACTTCACATAATTACAACACAAACGTGTGATACGTGCGCGAAAGCGATTGTTTATGTTGATAGAATAGACGTCACTTTGAAATGATCAATACAAACTTAAATACAAATGCTCAATACAAACTCGAAAAATAAAATGTGCATGTTCAACAAGTGGATCGATCCATCGTAGTAGAAGAATGCAGCTGGGGTTTAAGCAAGTTGAGAAGGGATTTCAGCGAGAAGACGTCTTATGCAGTCATAACTCTGGCCCGTTTTTCTTTAGTTTTGAATGGGAATAATTTTAAGTAACGAATAATATCTAATACGCAATAAATAATAGTTTGTTTTCATGTCTAATATAGCCTACTTTGACGTGGTTTATAAAAGAGGGGTGCTGATTCTCAGGCAGTTGATGAACTGCCGCGCTATCCAAGGTGCTGAATCTCCGCTAAAGCCTAGCTTGTCTTTTTACTTGTCTTTTTTACCTCATAACATCTCCACAATAAGCGGGATAAAAACGCGCGACAACCTCCAAAAACAAAAGGTGCTGGGCATTTCAGTCAAAGGTAAAGACTTAAACGAATGTAAACTTCACTACACTTTTTAACTTCATAGGCCAAGATGTCTGCTATTACAGTGAGGCCTAAAATAGGCACTGTAATTGCACTGCAATTTAGATAACATCAAGGAAATAGTATGTGGAGAAAACTTAATGCGTTAATGTGTTCCTCTATCTACATTCTGTAATAATGTGAAATTTTGTTCCATGTTTAAATCTTTTTTAAAGAACATTATATTGTATTTATTGGAAACACTGCATATTTAATGCTAAAATGGCTGTGTTGCATGACAGTATGTTGTTACTTTGAATTAGAAGCACAGAGTGACTATATGAATGACAAGCCCACATGCATTGAACTATAAAAATGTGGACTCTTAATATGTTCACAGCCAGAAGAGGACTGGTCACCCCTCAGAGCCTGGTTCTTCTCTAGGTTTCTTCTTAAATTCGACCCTCTTAGGGAGTTTATCCTAGCCGCTGAAGTTCATCACTATTGTTGTCTGCTACCTGGGATTTAAGGCTGGGTGTTTTGTGAAAGCACTTTGTGACAACTGCTAATGTAAAACGGGCTTTATAAAATAAATGTGATTTGATTTGATTGATTGACAATGCAGTGTGTTTTTGTGTAAAGGCAGTGTAATGACCATCTGTCTGGGTGCACCCAGTTTAATGATAGGGTGTGTTTATGTACAGCCAGTGTAATTCCAGTGTGTGTTTCTGTACTGCCCGTGTAATGACAGTGTATATTTGCGTAGCCAGTGTAATGACAGTGGATGTTTGTGTGTGGGCAGTGTACTGATTGTGTGTTTGTGTTAATTATCATTATCATTTTAGTTGGCATAATTAAGACCAGTGGGACTGTTACACTAATTGGCTGCTGCAGAGGCTTCCCATAATTAAGAGGCTGTTCTGTTGGGAGATGGACAGGACGGCATTCTCACATATAGACAGTCAGATTATGTGTGTGTGTGGGGGGGGGGGGTTGAACCATGTTTGGGTACCTTTTCTCAAGCTGAGTTGAGTCTGTTTTAGCTAGTTTTCTAGACTAACATGAAATTCATTGATTTTGTTACAAGATAAATACACAACAGACTAGACTTTATCCCAACATACAAAATACAGAATGAAAAACGATAACAAGACTACAGGCTGTAGGGAGTGTTAAAATATTGTAGTTCCTAGGCAATAAACAGCTGAAAGTCTACCTCCATAAAAATAAGACTTTAAGTGGTATGCAGTCAGGCATCAGGTTTGAAATCATATTCATTGTGTTTTAGATAGATAACTTGAATGCGTTGCTGTGTTCATAGACTTGTTAGGCCTTTTGATTCTCTGGGCCATACTGTACTGGTGCAGAAACTTCATATGGTTAGGTGATCCTGCTCTGTAGTGGCTTGTGAATTTCCTTAGAAATGGTATCCATTGTGTTAAAGCAGATGGCTTTCAGTCAGATACCATAGAGATGTGGGCAAGTGTTCCATAACTTTTGATTTTGCACCCCTTGTCATTCATTACGGGCCATTGCTAGATTGAAACCCCTTCTTACTTTAAGGGCTTTGGATTTATTCATGCGTTCATTTAGTCCGTCTGGACTATTGTAACTCATTTTATATGGGACTCAGTCTTCTTTTTCTCGCCTTCAGCTTGTACAAAATGCAGCTGCTGGACTTTTGACCAGTACAAAAAAGAGAGAGAACACATCACTTCTGTGTTGGCCTCTCTCGACTGGCTACCTGTTAAACATAGGACTGATTTTAAGGTTATTTTATTGGTTTTTAATGCACTATATGGATCAGCACACTCCTATATTTCTGACCTTTTTATCCACCACTCTTCCTCAAGGACCCTTTGGTCTTCCATAGTCCCGATAAAGTTTAAAGGAGATCATGCCTTTTCTGTTGCTTCTCCAGAGTTGTGGAATAGCCCATCTTTATTTATAAGGTCTTTCACTAGTTGCAACATTTTTAAATCTCACCTTAAGACCTATATTTGTCCTTTAACATTAAGTCTGCAAATGGGTTGGGAGTTGTGCTTATGTCTGTCATGTCCTATGAAAATGTGTTTAGTTATCTATATATTTTAAGTATGGTTTTACTTTTGCTGTCCTAGACACTTGATTGTACAGCACTTTGGTTGACACTTGTTGTATTTAAATGTGCTTCATAAATACATTTGAAATGTGATAATTTACATCAACATAGACAAGTTATTGGCATTTCTGTGATATTGTTATTTAATCAAGTGGCTGCAATTTGACCCTGTCTGAAGCATTCTTCAATAGCTAAGTCATTGCCATCTTGGAAGGAAATTCCAAAGAGAAAGTTATAACTTTAAAATATCCAGGAGTTTAGGTGGACGGCGGGCTGACATTTTCCAATCATGTTGAGAAGTCCCACGAAGACACATTACTGTGAGCTCAAGTGCTGTTGGCTGGTCGTCACTGACTTTGCGTCGGCTTGTACACCAGTGTATTAGTCCATTTTGCGAAAGCTGCCACTGTCGTTTCATAATAAGATCAAAAATTAATCACCACTTTAATCTCACTCCAGCTTGTTATCATTGGTTCCCACAATGAGAACAGAAAATCGAAGGAGAAAATATGTTACTGAGCCCATTGTCTTGGAATTCACTCCAGACCAATTTGAAACCTCTCCTTTTCTCATCTTGGTTGGAACAGGTCTGTCTTGGAAAAGAGATTCATCTCAATGAGACAACCAGTATCAATAAAGTTTTGCGTGTGCCTGCTTGCATGTATGTGTGTGTGTGTGTGCAAGTTAAATTGTTTTGGTTTTCTTTAACTCTTTTCAAATAACTCACATTGTCTCTACAAAATAAGTGGAAATTGACCAAAGTATTTTGTCTCCACAATTCATTATTTTACTGTTAATATTACAGAAACATATCTTTTGGTTCAAGACCAATCTTTTAAAAACAGATAATAAACAGACATGGCATTAACAAGATTATTGATAAAGTGAAAACCGGAAACATCAAGGACTCAAAAGATGGATTTGTAGCCTTGAGAAACTTTTATTCTATTTGTTTAATTTCAATTTATTTCTAATTGGTTGAAGGGTGATTTTCATACTGAATGCATCTGCAAGTCACCACAGATCAGTTCAGTTCCAAAGTAAAGGAGATTATGATCTCTGTATTTCTTATTACTTTTGGAAAGTGCCAGTAATATTATCCCAGCCACTTTTGGATTTTTTTGTAGAATAAACAAATATTTTGTACATATTTCCGGTGTTTTGGTTTCATTCAACTGCTAGCCAGGGAAAAACGTAATTGAACACAATATATTTTTTCATTCCAACAACTTTTGTAGATGCAATGGTGCCTTATTTGAATAGTGCCAGGGAGAGGCCACTTCTGTGCCTAAGTGAAGGACTCATCCTTACCACAAGGAGGCAATGTTTGATATGTTGATGAGGAAGTGATGAATACACATTTTTATGTAGAATAAGTCCTTACATTGAGTAAACACTTATTTCCTCCTTCAACACTGTTGAGAACAAAACATCTGCCATGTGATTTTCCAGTCTTTACCCAATCGCTGAACAGAGAGTAGACAAACCCTTCTTCCTAAAGTGTTACAGACCTTTCCCAATGTGATATCTCACATTCTAATGTAGACCTAAAGATAAGACATGATAGTAATCTCAAATGGCAACTTATTCCCTATATTGAGCACTACTTTTGCCTGTATGTCATTGGGCTCTGGTCAAAGAGTGCTGGTCAAGTGAAATGCACTATATTTGGAATCAGGTGCCGTTTGGGACAAGCCCTCTACCTGAACCATCTGTTCTGTTGGGCCGGTGTCCAAAAGCCTTGGACATAGGCCCAGCCTGGCTGGCTAGCAAACATTCCACACATGTCAGAGGAGAGGGATGCTAATCTAGTCTCCAGATAACAACTGGCACTGTTGATCTTTCCTTGGAGACACTTTTGTTTCCTAAACATTAACATGCAACTGGGGAAGGTTGTCTTCGGGTACCCTGACAGTTTAGAAAGTTGTACTGCGCAAATATGGAGTATACATGACTTGATGTATATTATTTATTTTTGGCATTCTTCCATACCTTTCAATAAGATGGCAAAATGGCAGGTTTGAATGTTAGCTGTCTGACAAGGAAATCAGAGTATTCAAAACAAAATGAACAACATGTATAGCTACTGTGTAGCTACTAGACTAACATGTGTAGTTACTTGCCAAATATTACAATTGAGTGTCACTTCATGGTCAATATCACATCAAACATAGCAATATCTGTATTAGGATAGAAGTGAAGGTGCACTTGGATCTTCAACCATTGTCATTCCTCATGGTGATGAGGAATCTTTGCTTTGCCCCTTCTAATCATTTTGGTGATTGTACAAATTGTATAATTGAATGTTGTAAAATAAATAAGCAGTACATTCAAGCGTTGCACAGTATATAATGAAATAAATAATACCAGTTGCCTATAATAACTAGCTTGAACTGTTATTATAGTTTCAACTGTTATTATAGTTGCAACTGTCCAAGGCAATATATGCTATGTGATATCTTGGGACCAGTTAGATAGTGTCACAATTCTAGGAGTGGCTCTCTCTAATATACATATGTCACTTAGCATTAAGAAAATCACTTTACACTAAGCAGAATTTGGTTAAAACAAACTTTTAAGAATAATTTTCTTACCAGCTGCTGTAGCTGAAAATTTTCTTTTTACTTTTCTTGAAAAGACACATTCACATTGGGACGATAACCAATGTTGTGACATTATTGATAAAAAGTGATGGTTGGTTGGTCTTTTTTGGCTAAAGGGGGCTTCTGCATTTGTTTTTGTGCAAAACTAACTTCCATATGATTTCATGTCTGTTTTCATTGAAGTAGGTTTAATAAAAATATTTAAATCCACATCTATCACTCTGTTATAACTGCCCGGCACTAGTGGTGAGAAAAATAGTTGGAGATACATTTCTGTATTGTCATTAGGTATTTATCATCAAGGTAATGAAAAATAAGATCTTGCAGCAGCAGTAATAGCCCTTACAAGCACTGGGCAAACAACCACCACTGTATCCATACTTAATGCTTGTCCTCTTAGCAACATGTCTGTGGTTGTTTCACAGATTTCTGATTCAATTATGGATGCATCCCAAATGGCACCTTATATGGTTCCAATCTTTTTGTGACTAGCACAAATGTTAAAAGTAGTGCACTTCAGAATGGTCTGTTACCATATATACTTCCTATTCCTTGTTGCAATTTCCGGTTGGTTGCCATGGACTACAGCAGGAGCGGCAGGGACACAATGTGGGAGCTTGAGATAAGGTGCCTGTGCTTCACTCACACCCTGCCCCTCTGCAATGACAGGTGCCCAACCAGAGGCTGTGAGCATGGTGCCACGCAAATACACACACACACACACACACACACACACACACACACACACACACAGACAGTGAGTTAAACAGGTTTTTGGTTCCGTTTGTCATAGATCGGTTTGCACTATTAAGTGCTTTGTCAATGCCCACATCAATATTAATGAAATCCCTGACAAATGGGGGTTATGTCAAGTTTGTAGGGATTTAATTAAACATAATATTTGCACACCAAATAGGTAAGATAGCTTAATCATATTTTATATCCTTCCTCAGTGGATTGCAGTTTGGCTCTGAAGTTTTTAAATCTAAAGGACATGCAACAGTATCCTATATGATAACATCGGTTCAGTTTCAACACTGAGTCATGTGGTAGGACAACGTTGTAAGACTTGAGTGGATTTCATTGTTATAGTTCTTGATAGTTCTTGATAAAATCTATATTAGTCATGTAAATGAATGCATTGTGCTGTGCGTTTTATTGTTTTTGAACTCCATTTGGCACTTTGATCATTAACCGAATTTTAACTAAACCTCTCTGGATTGTAGTTCTATAACTTGCTTATTTCACTTTCCATTGCTCACACGTTGCATCCATCAACCAATTGTTGCCGTTCACGTCATCGACTGGTTCATCTCCTGACATACTGTAGTGTTATATGATGGGGTTGGCTGGCGCTTAAAGTAATTGATAGAGAATTTTAAAATACTTATCCAGGCGTTTTAAGATCTTCCAGACGTCGGAATCGACTAAGCAAAGGACCGTGCCTTTAAACTGCAGATGTGACGTCAGACAGAGGGGTCCCTCCCGAGTCTGGACTCCGCGCTGCAAGTCCAGTACCGTACAGCTGGGGCGTCAACATGACTTTCACCATTTGAATGAATGTTCTTTTCATTTTTTTTATTTCTGATGAATTGTCGACGTTCTAAGGAAGGAAGGGACTGACCAAACTCAACCGGCATTCAGGGGTGCGGCCTCTGTACCTCCTTCAGAGGGCGATTGGGTGCTCCATCTGTGTTAACTTAGCACAGCAAGCTAACTAACTAGCTAGCTAAGTTACTCTTGACTGTCTGTTGTCTCCGTCCAGCAAGCAGCGGCGAAGATGGCGGACCCGGCGGAATGCACCATCAAAGTGATGTGCCGTTTTAGGCCGTTGAATAATTCAGAGGTTGCAAGAGGGGATAAATACATACCGAAGTTTACAGGGGAGGATCAAGTGTCTATCTCGGTAAGTTAGTGCTCAAACACGACAAGCCGTTGGCCTACAAAACAGCCCCCTTTGTAATGCTAGCTAGGCTAGCTAAGCTTAGTATTAACCCTACATGACGCTAGTGCCAACTACCATGTAAAGCCACACTAGCCAAGGACACTTTCTTGCACTCATTCTAATACTGCATTAATTACCTAGTCAGGAGTATTGGTACTATTGATACACTGTCACATTCAAATCCAATTGTACATAGTTATAATCCCCAACACATGTGACTACACAGCAACACCTATCCACTACAGTTTATATCGGAGTCTATTTTAAACCATTACTGTATTTACAGTACAGTACCGTACAGTATTACTATGCCAAGATACACGGCGCCGCTGAGTACTCATATTAATTGACATGGGCACAAAGGGTTGGTGGCAGATGCTTTTGCACTCAATATGTTCACCCCTTTTTCTGGGGAAGCTGTCTAACTGAGAATTTATATATTACCAGCTTTGATCACTGTTTTTACTAGCAGTACAATAGTATTACTGTAGATAATTAGCTAGCTAGCTACCTAGCTAGGAATAGCCACGTCGCATTCACCATCACCTCACTCATTGACAGTTTTGACGCTTGGGGCGTTTAACTGGGGAATTGTGTTCTATCCATGTCTAACAATGCCTTGATGCAAGTTATTCGGCTTATATGTGGTCGTACACGTTAACACGAATGGCTTTATTCTATAAATATTCATAATTGGGATGTAAGATGAGGAATGTGCACTCCATTCAGTCAGACTTTCACCAAGGCTGCCACAACTAACCGAAAAATATCGATCATGTCAATAATAAAAAAGTTGCCACTGTAGAGACGTTAGACCGAAAAAAATAACGTCGGAAGATGGATGTGAGCACCGCAGAAGCCTAGTCTAAAAACCTGATTTTCATATTTGTCCTTATTAGGTTGGCATCATGCGGTAGGTCTCGAGTTGAAATGAATAATTTTCTCAAATGCACCTATGTTAAAGTCACGGTGGCGGTTCCACCAGTAAAGTGGGTGAGCTACTTCTGCGCGTGGTGTTTGTTTACAGAGGAGCTGCGCATTCTCCTCTCTAAACAGAAAACGTTATTCGAAGAACTTCTAGGGGTTCCTCCACATTTTCATTGTGAAGAACTCCTACACGTTTTTTTAATTAACCCCTTTTTAAATTAGAAAAAACCTTGGTAAATGTTTAACTGTTCTTCAATAATTCCCAAAGAGATGTGTATAAAGAGACAGTAGCAACAGTCTTGTCAGCTGTAACATTTTAAAGCCAAGGGTGTGGTATCGTGCCATGCTGACTGGATAAATGAGCATGTTTGTTATTTCCTGGTTATAGAGAAAACTCTTAGCCCCAAGCATAACATATGATTTCACATTTGTTTTTTTCTTCAGTCATTTATCTGCCATTATCTAAACTAGGAAATTACTTTTTCCTGGTGTCTCACAATCTATATAAGTGGAACACCTCATCGTTGACTTTGAAACTGCACCCTATGTCCTACACTGTCTAGTCAACAGCATGGTGAGTCTTATGGCATTCCAATGAGACAGTCCAAGACAGACAGACTTATGGCACATTCTCTTTTCTAGTCTTTCTGGGAACAGATGGCTGTATGAGGGGTGTGGTATTTTTATGAGGGAGGGATATCATATTTTGAATAGGCAGTAAGGAATGGATGAAACTTTTGTCAGGCGAGTTGGAGGACAAAACATTGCTCTGATCTGGTGGTATGGATCTGGACATTTCTGCGTATGCGTTTTTTTCCCCCCGGCTTTTCTTACATACCTACTTAACTTTTATCTCTTTTCCAGGCATTTAGTGTTCATATTGTAGTCCATGTGATGTATCCCAGCAGCTACATTCTAAATAGAAAGTCTTCTACAGTTCACCCCCTGTAGTCTACTAAAAACAAAAAAACTCTTGCTATTACAAACAATCATGACACAAACAGGGGGTCTAATTAGGCAAGCTATTTTGGCAACATATCAATCAAATGCAAGACAGACTTGTAGTGTCAGTTTATTGCTCAGTTTCACCTTGTCAAAATCAGGTTACTGGTTTTCAGAGAGTATTTTCCTAGGAGTATTGAGATTGCAACATGACACCTTGCTAGCTACCTATCTGAAACATATTGGCGTTTTGCTGTTTATGTGGGGATAACATTGTTTGCATAAATCAGCTGGTTAGCTTTCATGCTGCATCTCCAACTAGTATATAACCTGCCTTTCATGCTGCATCCCCAACTAGTATATAACCTGCCTTTCATGCTGCATCCCCAACTAGTGTAAAACCTGCCTTTTGTGCTGCATCCCCAACTAGTGTAAAACCTGCCTTTGTGCTGCAGTGACAGGTGGGTGGCACAAACTGATAACAAATATTTATATTAAGAAATGATATTAATATTCTCTCTGTTGGGCCTTGTGGTCGTTTGTTAAGGATGCAGGTACTGGGTCGTCTTCTCTCTGTTGGGCCTTGTGGTTGTTTGTTAAGGATGCAGGTACTGGGTCGTCTTCTCTCTGTTGG
>JACXGJ010017522.1:0-11099 GCA_016801105.1 Esox niger
GAGCTGATATGCCTTTATTAATATGAATAGTCTATCAATACCACCACTTAAGGACATTGCCAATCTTTTTTGTCCGTGTATTGGGGGTTGATTAAATAATTCAGTCAATTATAATTTTGTAACAGTTATTTCTCTCTTAAGCAGTGGATTTTGGAAACAAATGACAAGAGCAGTTAACAATAGCTGGCAATAGTTCTGTGCAATATTAGCAACATAGACATGAGTTAATTTCCTACACTGACATCATTCAACCAGATAAAGATATTTTGACAGCAGAAAAGGCAGATTTATCACATCACATCACTACCTAGTGTTGAAGCTTAGACAAAAGGGATAAAAATACAATTATATCTAAAAGGCTTACAGGACAATGTTGTCATGGTATGTATGTAGGTAGGTAAAACTGTTCCCCCATATTCATCTAACCATCAGATGTGAAACGTTTCTGGTACAAATGCCATATTTTCTGTGCATTTTATGCATTAAGAACTACAGATTCCAGTCAAAAAAGCTAATTGAGTCAAAAAAGAAATTCAGAAATAAAGAATGTGAAAATGCATACATATTCATTATATCATCTGAATTATTAAAAAGCACCAAATAATGAAGCTTTCAATGTAGTAAGACACTTCAGTCTTTAAAATCGATGAGAAATAATGCCACCAACACAGAGGACTAATATAATAAAACAAAATGCTGAGTTGATTGCCCCATCACCCCATGCTTATGGCACTGTGAAAGTTTGCATTTGGTATGTTACACTGGTTTCTAGGCGATTCCTCATGCACAACAAAACATAACTCAACCCAACAAGACTCAAACAAATGGAAGTAACTGACCCAGCCTCAGATTTGAGGTGCATAACGCATATTATACGTATACATCTAACAAAATCCACCCAATAGCAGAGGTTATTTGTTTTAAAGATAAGTAATTGTTTTATGAGACCACCCTGTGAACACCTAAAAAAAGGAAATTAATCTTTCAAACTTAATACATTGAACATTTTTCAGCCAAAAATAAATAATTGTACATATTTAAAATCCTGTATTGACACTATTGTAGCATAACTCCCTGTTTTCATTCAACCATAACCTCAGATGAAAATGAATATGAATATATTAGGATTATGCACTAAAAGAAAAACAGAAATCTAAAATGCTTGTTGCAGACCAAATACACTAAAATGTGATACATAGGTTTTCAAGCAAACTCAACTATCAGTGAAAAGCTAAATGTCAGTCTTAGTTTTTTTCTTTGCCATGATAAGCAGCAGCTTTATACAGCTGCAACAGACATAGTGAACATTTTCAATAATGTAGTACAGCATGCAATGAATATGAAGGGATGACTCCAGTACTATATGCAATCCAAAAAACAAGGGCTTTCAGATAACTAAAAACCCCACAGGGTTCACACCAAAATAAAATTATTGTGATGAATATGTCATTTCCAATGTTTGTCAAAATAAAGGTTTACAAAAAAGAACATCTTTCATGGTAGAAAAATATTTTTAAAGTGATTTGTGTGGAGGAGCACAGAATATCAAAATTTCTCACAATTTTGATAAGGACAAAATACATAAGCCTAAAAGTCCCTGTGTTGCACTGGACATCAGAAACCCTACAACTAAATCTACTTACAACATCCTTGCCAGACATGGGGCAGAACCATTTCAATAATAGAGGTATATAAGGGACAGAGGGTCGAGTGTGGTTCAGTCCAGCGTTATAAGGAAAGGCCTGCCCCGTTAAAGATCTCCAGGTTTCTGGTTACAGTTAACACAAACACGGACGGGGTGGTCCCAGCCTCTTGAAGGAACGGGTCGGCGCTCCGGGGAGCACTCATCGCAAACGCCTTGCCCGCAGGCGCGACAGTGGTGCTTGGAGAGCTTGGCAGTGAAGTCGCGCTGGCAGTTGTGGCAGGCAAGGATATCCTGGTCAGGCACCCAGTAGGCGGGACGTGCCGCATCTTTTACCAGACCTGTAGAGGACACAATAAGCGACCAACAACATGCTAAATGGCAAAAGTATTCTAATACAGCAGTTTAAAAAAACACCTATTTGTGACTAGGGGCAGCAAAGACTTAACATGCCACAGACGGCAACCTGACGATGGCTTAACACTAATGCAGTCATGTTGCCCACTACACAATTCTACCAGGGTCCTGTGTTACATAACATTCACCTAGTGGGATGTCAATGGCAGTGACCACAGCGCCCAGCGTGTTTGACACTGCTTCTCCAACCTTCCTGGCTAAGTTTCCACCTTCCTCGTCTTCAATCTCGGCATCCAACAGCTCTGCAGAAAGTGCACGGTTACGTTAACACTGCACAGCGCATTCCCCCCCAAAAACATCCAGTCTGACATTGGTTCTGTGGCGTGGTACCTGTGTGTGTGACCCTCAACTCATAACAGGCATCACAGACTCTCACAGGGCCCGGACCCCAGCCTTTCTCTGGGACGGGAGTGGCTTTGGATGAGCAGGCGTCACAGAATCCCTCCCCACAGGCACGGCAGTGATGCTTGGTGTCATTGTCTTGGAAGACCTCTTGGCACTTAAGGCATGTCTGGGCATTACAGGGGAGAAACAAAAACAACAGGGAGTTATTGACCTGGGCCTCTAGGACAGACCTGGGCATTACAGGGAAGAAACAAAAACAACAGGGAGTTATTGACCTGGGCCTCTAGGACAGACCTGGGCATTACAGGGAAGAAACAAAAACAACAGGTAGTTATTGACCTGGGCCTCTAGGATAGACCTGGGCATTACAGGGAAGAAACAAAAACAACAGGTAGTTATTGACCTGGGCCTCTAGGATAGACCTGGGCATTACAGGGAAGAAACAAAAACCACAGCGAGTTATTGACCTGGGCCTCTAGGCTGGGCCTATCTCAGACTTATCCAATGACTGGCAAACATGGGTTGTGTAACACTGCACCCCCTCACCCCACTAAACTGGTCCCGGGACACGAGAAGTGTTGACGATAGTGTTCCACAGCCGAAGGGTGGGGCTGTGGCCCCCTGTCACTCACCAGAATGAGGGAGTTGGGTTTCCAGTAGGCCGGGGCGATCTGATCTGTTAGCCAAGAGGTGACAGCCTTGGCAGGCTTCACGCTGAGTTCTGAAACAGACTGGGCCATGAAGTTAACGCCATCCAGAAGACGTTGAGCAGCATTGCTATTGTCCTTCAGGAATCCATCCACCTGTTGAAGGTGAACCATAAGTTAAAATTATACATGCTTGTTGGTATACATAAAACAAGAGAAATTTAGAGGTATCTTAATAGGTCTTACCCCAGGCCAAATATGCTGGATTTCAGTTCGGACTACAGTATCCACTGGGTCCTGGTTCCCAAACCAGTACTGGCGACTCCGATAGATCACCCCACAGTTTGGACATTCAATGACATACCTCAAGACACAAACAGAGAGCTTGAGGTTGAGTCTTATAAATACAGTTATAAACATACCTAGACATGTCTTGAGTAGAGCAGAAGGGCTGGTAATTTGGTTAAAGGTAGTGGGATACAGATCGGTGATTCTGGGTCAAGGGCAGAGCTATATGCATTTAATTAAAGACAGTGGTAGAAATGTAACCCCAGCCCATGACTTGTGTAGGGTCACTCACCCAGACCAGGCATATCTGGCAAGGCCCAGCCATGGAGAGTCCGAGGAGGCAGAAGTCTTGGGAATAACAACTACCTCCTTGCCATCTTCATAACAGGACTGGAGGATCAACAGAGGCATTGCAGTCAAACTGATTTACGGACGGGGGCATCTTCAGAATGCTGTAACACCAGCGAAAGGCAGCCCAAGATTTGGGTGGACCTCCACCAGACTCACCTTGCAGGTGTAGACGCGATTATCGTACTGAGGCGAGTAGCGGCAGCGGTGCTTTGCCTCATGACACACCCCCTCTCCAAGATGATTCATGCTGTTCTTGCAGCCAGAGCTAAAACAGTCCCAACATTACAACTTCTCTAAACCATTGCTACAACCCAGTCGTTCTCAAACCTCTCCCGGACACCCAGATGTCTCACAATTTAATCGGAGCCCTGAGATACCACCCCTTAATCAAGTAGTAAACAGCAAAATGAATTGAAAAGTTGATTTAGGTGTGTTAGCTCCAACTACATTGAATACACTGAACGGCTTGGGGTCCACAGCACTGCTAAGGTCAGTGTCTTAAGATAGACAGAATAAAACATTTGAAAAGGGGAAGGAAACAGACTTACTTGCAACTGAGACAGAGGCAGGAACAGGTGAAGTACTCATCGGGGAAGAAGCAGTTGTGGGCAATGAGGTCATCAGATATCTCCCCATTGAAGCGTTCGCTCAAGGCCTCAACAGAGGAAAACAGAAGTAAAACATCCAGTCTGACTAAACTGTTCAAACACAGCAAATGAAGAAACGCATCTGTGGCGTATCAATATATCCCGTACTTGAACACACCCTGACACTCTACCTTGGCTGTGTTTAGAAAGACGCAGGTACATAAAGATGGAGTAATTCAGATGACATCATAGTGTTTTTACATTACAGCACGCAACATGGCTCAACCGGCACAATCAACTTTTTAATTTCTTCAAATTGCTGCCATCGTGGAGCTACAACTGGGATCATGATTACTCTGCTTATGTTGATACAAAAAAAAGTAGTGGAGAGGAATATGTGTATATATTAACAAATCAGACATGTGTTATATGCTCTTTATGCAACTTAGTTTTTCTGCTCCACAAACTGATCTTTTGAACAATCAAATCAGCTCTGAGAATTATCCGATTTTTGTCTGCCTGTGTAAAAATTGCTTTGGACAGTTTTATTTTCAATGTTTGCCCTTTCTAAATGTGATTCTGTTTTAAACCGGTTTGGAGCCAGCTAAGTGCCCAGCAAGCTGTAAACAGGTCTCTTACCTGCAGCGCTTTGAAGATGACAACTGGGGAGCGAGGGGAGCGGGTGGCATTACTGTCCAGGAGCTGCTCCAGGATGCGTTGCAGGCCACCGAAGTCTGTTGGCGGGTTGCAGGTACGTGTGCCACGGTACTTTATGGAGCTGAATGCCTCTGGAAAACGTCCCAGCTTCCTAAACCGCTCAAGAAGCAGTCGATCCACAGACTCTGATAAGTTGTCTTGTGTAATAAAACAGCATAAAAAGGGGGTACAAAAAAATGTGGTCAAATTGGGCATTTCTAGCATCAATCATAACTGAGACAGAAGATGACTAATAAGAAATAAATAGATAACAATACTTTTCTAAAATGGAGAAAGGAGATAATGTTATTTAATTACACTGACACATACATTATGAGGATATGTTTACTAGATTATACAAACTGCTTGCCAGTTTCAAAATAGTGCTGTTGGCATGACAATGAAGTATTCACGTGTCAAAAGCTCTGTGAAGAGATTCAGCAAATAATTATCAATTTGACCTGTTATGCAATCTTCTGTAGCAGCACTCAGAAAACAGTATCCCTAATGTGTCCACCATCAAAGAAAGTGGAATAGTGTAAACTATAGAGGTGTTAAATACAGTACTGACCTGAACCAAGCAACTTGGTGTGGACAGTCTCATGGAAGATGATGACAGCCGGGCCCAGAGTCGAAAGAGGTACATCTAGGCCACAGCGGGACGTAGTGGCCTTCAGCTCCTTGGTGAAATGCTTCAGATAGGCATCCGAAGCATCACCCAGAAACTTGAAGAGGTCGTCATGGAGGCGGTCAGCATGGGTGCGGTAAATTATGAGGTCGGAAATAGCTAGCACCTTGAGCAAGAGCCGTGTTCTTTGGCCTTGGTTTAGACTGTTACCAAGCAGGCCCTCTGTGTCAATGACCACCACCTTGTGGATGGGGTCGAAAGCCGCCCAAACCCCAACCGTGCAGGACTCCTGCGTGGGCGAGGTCTTGAACACCTCTCTGCCCATGAAGAAAGTGTGGTTCAATGTGTGTGATTTTCCCTCTCCTGTGTTGCCAAAGATGGACACCACCTTGATCAGCTTGTCAGGCTTGCAGTTCAATTTCTTCACAAACACACTTTCGTCCGTAATCTGGAAAAATACACATTTTCAGAAAACCACAAAATGCACTGACACTGGATACAAAAGTGATAGAATGATATCTACATATACTACCCACCTGCATCTCTTCATTGGCATCAACCAGAAGAAAACTGCAGACTTCCTCCAGATGTTTTGCCTTCTGGACTTCTGCTTCATCTACCACTGAGCTTAACTGGAGATCTGCTTGTTTAGATGGAGGGATTAAGTTGACCTGTATAGGTTTTGGTGGAGGGATTGATTTAACATCCACAGATTTTGAGTAAGGTGTTGATTTGATCTCGGCAGTTTCGCAGGGAAGGTCTGAGTTTACATGTTCAGGTTTTGGTGAAGGGTTTAAGTTGACCTCTGTAGGTTTTTGTGAAGGAGTCAAGTTGTTCTCTGCAGGTTTAGTTGTAGGATAGGTGGTGAGTTGGTGCTTCTTCTTGTTACCTCCATTGTGCGTGCTTTTCCGACATTGTTGGCACAAGTTGACTTTGCAGTTCTGGCATCGGACGACAGACCTGTTACGGTGGCCATTTACTGTCCCTTCCTTCCCCCTTTTGCAACTGTCACAGTAGGGTACATGGCCTGGGCCAATTTGAACCCGTTTGTGGTTTTGCATTCCCTCTTGACTGTGGAGTTGCTTTTCACAACGAACACACTGCAAGCTTCTACACTCATCACATTCAAAAGCAGCATCTCCAGAGCCCTCACACACATAGCTCTCCTGACAAATTCGACTGGTGTTAATTTCCCTCTCTGATGACGAGCCATGGCCACTCATTGTTTCTCACAAATACAATCTGAACACAATGTTATGCTTGACGGAGCAATTTGACTATAACGCCAAATATTCCCAAAATCAGGGGTGAATAAATATCAATCAAGTGGTTTGCGTGATAGAACTCATGACAGTTTTGTTAAATATTTAGTGCCTTACAGGCTAAGTCTACAGAACTTGTCGAACATAAACAGTTTGTTATAGTAGATTTGTCAAGGTTAAATGGTCAGTGCTTCTGTTGACCTCTAAATATTCAGGTCCACTACAGATTTCTACAGCTTATTAGCAAACACAACTTTACCACTTCATACATTTATTTAAAAATGAAGATGTCAACATGTGACAGTGCAAATGTACTACAGTGAGGCAATCTGGTTGAAAGTGACGACTATTTTAATTGCATTGTCTTCATGAACATTAAAACAAGTATATTTGCTTTCAGAATTGATACTGAAATAAGGCTGTGAAACCAATGTACGTTATAAAAAGTGTTTGGAAAGACAACGTCCCTGAAATATAACTAAGACAAATATGCAAACTGGTACCAATGAAACCACACATTTGAAAGTACAGTACTAGCCAAGTGATTCGCTTTGCATTAACCTAGTTACATTTATTAAGACAAACACTACTAGCTACCTAACTTCTAAAGCTAGCTGACAAATGTCTTGGTGAACTCATGCAAATTATAGCTAGCTAAATCTAGCTAGTTGGTGAGTTCCCGATTGACATGTAAATAATACCTTAGTTCGTACAAAATAACGTTATTCCGTTAATGACATAAACGTCATATTACCAGTTTCATTAGACAAAATCCATAGATGTTTACAAAAACCGCCACTGTCTGTAAAAACTAGCTATCTGAAGTAGCGTATTGACAGTAGCTGCTAGAGTACCGCTGTTATCCAAGCTAGCTACTCGTCTTTTAGTGAACTCGGTTGACAATAATATCATAACCCGAATAGTTGGATAACGGCGGATCCGTCAACACTAAAATAAAACGTACGACGATCACTGGCACTGTCTGTTTCAGGAGCCATTAAAATATGTTATTGCACTGAAATCCTTCCTAGCTTTGTCATTGTTTGTTCCATCAGTCCCCTCCCAAGCGGAGTTTTGTGTTCAATGTTGTTGCCAGGTCAGATCAGCTGATCAGATAATGTTTGAGTCACAGGGTCAAGGGTGTGGCCAATAACTGAGCATTTTGGGAAATGCAGTTTTGAAAAACAACTTATTTGTTCTACATAAAACAAGCAGGCATGGGCCATGGAATGTATACATACAATACTACATATAATATACAGCAATGGTGTTCAGTGTCATAACCAACACCTCTTTATAACAAGCTTCAAAATGTCAATTATTGTTGGGAAACCTAAACATGACAAGTTGAACATGCTAAATGACTACTGAGATATTGGTGAAGGAACACATCACCTCCATCTTACCTGCCTCCCTGGACCTATTGCAGTTTGCAAACATTTTCAACAGTCACTGATGATGCCATCGCCATCACAATGCACATCACCTAGGCAGGAAGAACACAAAGGCCAGGATGCTGTTTTTTGACCAGAGCACCGTGGTGCACTCAAATCATGTCAAACAGGAAGCAGGTAGACCCGGAGCTAAATCTAGCCTGTGATCCTTGACATCCTGATGGGCTGACCCCAGAGGGTAGGCATCTCCTCTACTGTGCTAACCTTAAACAAATGTCCACCCAAGGCTTCAGCACACTCTTAAAATCCCTGTTAACCAATTATTGCTTGGCCACGCACGACTCCAACTCAATCATCAAGTATGTTGATAACAGAGCAAAGGGTAATCACCAATGAGAGACAACGTACAGGGAGGAGGAGCCCGAAGGGGAGCCAGGTAAACAATTTCTCCATCATCAAACAAAAAACAAATTTGATTGTGGACATAAGCTTCAAATATGTTGGCGTGGGTTAGGGTTAGGATTACCTGACATTTAACTTTCTCTCTCTAACATACACACAGATACACAGACACACACAAACACATTATTCCATATGCACACATTCAGTCTACATTGTTGTACTATGTACCGAAGGGCTACATTGTAAATGCAGGTTGCTTTCCTTTTGTTTCTTTCTTGTTCTCAATACGTGTGTAATTTGTTGCCAGTTTTCATTTAACTGACTGCTTTATACATGTGCAATGCATAATCATTTCTCTACATCTGTGAAAACATCTGCCATTATGTTTACTCTCCTATCCATAATGTTGAACTTGAACTTTGAACTAGTACCTCAGAAGCTTCTGGATGATGCAATATGTCAGTACACCAGTAGAGTGCAGTAGATCATTTATTGTTGCGTCAACTACAACCAGCAATTTATTTCTCTGTGGGTTGAGAATGTTTGGGGGTTTGATCAAAGATGAAGAGGCGATTCAAGAGGGTTAACACTTTCCTGATCTCTCCAAAATAAGCTGTTCATTATTATGTTGGTAAGGATTTTTTATGGTGGTCATGGTCAACAAGTGTTCAGTAGTCATGGGCATTCCGAGTCTTTTTGGTGAGCCGGGCACTTCTGGCTCCATTCACCTGTAAGAGACAGATCATTTGGCTTCTTCTGACGCCTTAAAACTCAACCCTCTTTAATGGCAGTTGTTTAAAATGCTTCCAAGTAACCCCTAAGTAACCCCAAAATAATGAAAAAAGTGCAAATCTCAAATGGAAAGGTAAAAATGTTGGCAAAAATTATTTTAGAGTGTGAATATCATGTTCAAACACTTTAAATCTCACCGTTCTAATTTATTTGATTGCATGTAGTTATTTTCATGAGGTTACTCTACTGGAGCAATTCAGGTAGAACAAAAAGCACTCCAAACCATTTATAGTTTACAAACCATTCATAGATTCAAGCTATATATAGCTATACATTCTTCATTAAATCATTTGTCACCTCATTTAATATTACATACTCCTGTTTTGAGCGTAAATATTAAAAAGCCAAATAAACGGCTCTTTTTGTCAATGCGATTCGGATCCCAACATTCACCAAAAAAATCTGTTCAAAAAGAGCTGTTGATTCGCAAACAACCCATCACTAGTGTTCGGTTAAGTTAACACTCAATGTAATTGCTATTTTGATACTGGAGGCCTTTTTGAAGACGATGTCCCCTAAGTGAACATAATATAATTGTGACAGAAATATTACCATTAACATTTATATGCCTTTTTGCATTGCGGTTTGTGGCCTGCATATTAGCATTCAAAGTCCTTGTAATTCGCCTTTGACATTTCACATCAGCAAACTGTTTTCGTCACCTGACTGGATATTTTTTGGGTTGTAGCATTCTTCTAATTCAAATGGGTGGAGGCAGTTCCCATTATATCAAACGTATGTCATTCAGTTCTGTCATACAAAACATGTGTTGCCAGGTATTACCTTTGTAAGTGCTATGATTCAAATATAGGCTCCATAGTGCAATATAGAGTTTTATTTGGGTAATGTATTTTGGAAATTTTTTACTACAAGCATTTTTTATGTGGATGAATCCTGGTAAGAAGGTTGCCATGTTTTCCCTCACATTACAGTATGGTATTTGCTCTGATATCAGCTTGAAACATTCTGGGCTCCATTACGGACATGTCATCTCAGATTTTTTCTATATAGAAATGTGCAATTTGAGACAAATTATGTTTTAAAATTGCAAAGAGTGGGAAGCTCTTGGTACATAAAATCATTAAAAGATTGAGAGATTTCAGAATAATTGGCACGCAAGGGACAAGGCCAAAAAACAATATTGGATAGCTGTGATCTTTGGGCTCTCAGATTTCTCAGCATTAAAAACAGACACAATTATGCAAAGGACATCACCTCGAAAACCATTGTCTGTGCACACAGTTTGTCATTGCATCCCTAAATGCGACTGTCTGGTGTCACGGTCCCGGCCAGCTGGGGCCGTTCCGGTCCGTGTTTTCTGTATGTCGGTGATCTGTCTTGTCCTTGTTTCTGTTGATGAGTGTATTTAGTTCACTTGTGTTTTGCCCCCACCTGTTTCTGTTCAGCTCGTTAGTCTCTGTATTTAGTTCAGTCAGTTTCTCCCTGTGTTTGTCGGATCATTGTCTTGTTGTATTGTCTTGTCAGTGTCAAGTCGTGTTGCGTTTGGCTCCTGCTCCTGCTCCTGCTCCTGCTCCTGCTCCTGCTCCTGCTCCTGCTCCTGCTCCTGCTCCTGCTCCTGCTCCTGCTCCTGCTCCTGCTCCTGCTCCTGCTCCTGCTCCTGCTCCTGCTCCTGCTCCTGCTCCTGCTC
>JACXGJ010017523.1:0-11098 GCA_016801105.1 Esox niger
CGACCTTCTTCATTATTTTATCCATTTATTTCAGCCTAAAACACTGTAATATCACTATAAAGGCATGGATATATCAGAAAATAACTATCCCACAAAACTTCATACATATTTGAAATATAAATTTGCATTCACTAATGCAAAAATGTGGGTCGTAAAACTTTTTTTCCCATGTAATGGAATGGGGGTGCAAAATAGTGTCCTTTTTTTTGGTGATTTTTTTTGCTTTTTTTTTTAGCCAAAGGGGTTGTGATACCCATATACACTCACTATAGATGTTTTCTCTTACAGAAATTATTCTAGGATCCCAAATGTGCATGTAGTGAAATCCGGCCTAAAATAGCCTGGATCTATGTTAAGAAGTGGAAAATTCGAGATCTCTTGATACCAAGCCAAGGTAAGGTAGACCTTGAAAGATTTCAACCAAAACTGCCAGAAGCATTGTTCATGACGCAAAGATAACACACCGGTAACCTCAAGAGAAATACAGGCTGCTCTGGAAAAAGACGTGGTTGTTTCAAGGAGCACAATACGACGATACTACAGTGAACAAAATTATAAACGCAACACTTTTGTTTTTGCCCCCCTTTCATCATGAGCTGAACTCCAAGATCTAAGACTTTATCTACACAAAAGGCCTATTTCTCTCATATATTGTTCACAAATCTGTCTAAATCTGTTTTAGTGAGCACTTTGCTGAGGTAATCCATCCACCTCACAGGTGTGGCATAGCAAGATGCTGATCAGATAGCATGATTATTAAACAGGTGTGCATTAGGCTGGCCACAATAAAAGGCCACTTGAAAATGTGCAGATCCATCACACAGCACAATGCCACAGATGTCATAAGTTTTGAGGGACCGTGCAATTGGCGTGCTGACTGCAGGAATGTCCACCAGAGCTGTTGCCCGTGAATTGACTGTTGTCAATTAGACCCAATTCCAACTAAATTACTCAAGGAGCTATTTTCGGTGCTAGGTCAGCCAATGTTGAAAATGATGAATTGTTCCCTTTCCTCCGGATGTGTACCAAACTTACAAAAAATAGCTGAAATTAAGCCTCTTTTAAAAAAAATCCAACCATGATCCAGACACTTTAAACAACTATAGGCCAATATCAAACCTCCCATTCCTCTCAAAAATCATAGAAAAATGGGTTTCCCAACAACTGAACGCTTCCTTGAAGACAAATAAAACTTGTGAAATGCTCCAGTCCGGTTTCAGACCCCATCTTAGTACTGAGACTGCACTTGTGAAGGTAACAAATGACCTTCTAATGGCCTCAGACAAAGGTCCTGCATCCGTCCTGTTGCTTCTTGATCTTAGTGCTCTCTTAGAGAGACTGGAAACCCATATTGGGCTACATGGGAATGTTCTAGCCTGGTTTCAAACTTATTTATCTGAAAGATATCAGTTTGTATGTGTGGATGGTATATCCTCGGACAAAACAAAAGTGTGTTTTAGTGTTCCTCAAGGCTCGGCCCTGGGCCCTTTATTGTTCTCACTATATATGCTGCCTCTTGGAGATGTAATCCAAAATCATAATGTCAATTTTCTATGCTATGCTGATGACACACAGTCATATATTTCGATGAAGCACGGAGAAACCGCATGGTTGTATCCCAAAAAACTGTAAGAAATCTCGGCGTAACCCTCGACATTGACCTATCCTTTGATGAACATATAAAATATATCTCATAAGTTGCTTATTTTCATTTTCGAAACATTGCAAAAATCAGAACATTTCTATCCATGCTTTTGTTACATCAAGATTAGATTACTGCAATGCTCTTTTTTCCGGTTACCCTGATAAATCAATAAATAAACTTCAATTAGGGCTGCACACTGCTTCTAGATTCCTAACTAGAACAAAAAAATTTAACACATTACTCCAGTACTAACATCTTTACATTGGCTGCCTGTCAGGGTTAAGGCTGATTTTAAGGTTTCATTGTTAACTTATAAATCAATACATGGACTTGCTCCTACTTACCTCTCTGAAATGATCCAGCCATACATACCTGCACGTAACCTTAGATCACAAGATGTAGGCCTTTTAACTGTACCTAAAATTTCTAAACAAACAGCCGGAGGCAGGGCTTTCTCTCATAGAGCTCCACTACTTTGGAAATGCAGTCTCAGTGCAAACCTTCAAGTGTCTAATAAAGACTCATCTCTTCAGCCTGGCTTATGATTAAGTGTAGTCTGGCCCAGGGGCGTGAAGGTGACCAGAAAGGCCTGATGCTGTCCACCCTTGCTGTCTTGCCAGGTGGGCTCTCATCACCACTGGGATGCCCTCCCTCCAATGCAATTTGGGGGCGGAGTCACAAGCTTGTTGTTGTCTCTCTGTTGCGCACTTGTGCAATTGGGCTGTGCTCTGCTGGCAATACCCAGCCCTCATTCAGGATGGTTGCGGTTGGTGGGCGCCCCTTTTGTTGATGCTTGGCAATTTGGGTGGATTGATTTCCTGCCTGTTGGGCCCTGTCCGGGGCCTCCTCTGGATAGGGCCACAGTGTCACTGGACCCCACCGTCTCAGCCCCAATGTCTTACGCTGCTATATTATTGTGCTGGGGGAGTAAGGTCAAACTTTTCCTTGTTTTCTATCGTTTTAAACTTAAGAGGACATGAGGTCTTAACCCACACCTGCGGAGTACCAGGCTTGACTCGTTGCCGTCCCTGTCCAGAGTCCTCCTGGTTGTGTTGCAGATCAAGAAAATGCCTGACGATTTCAGCTGCCACTCTGCTGACCCCCCTCCCCCTGTCCTTGTCCATCTGGTCATGCCTCCAATCTGGACTAGGTTAAAATAGACTGGGCTTAGCCCACATGCATTGAACTATTACAATTTTGACTCTTAATATGTTCACCCGGCACAGCCAGAAGCGGACTGGTCACCCCTCGGAGCCTGGTTCCTCTCTAGGTTTCTTCTTAAATTTGGCCCTATTAGGGAGTTTTTCCTAGCCACTGAAGTTCATCACTATCGTTGTTTGCTCCCTGGGGTTTAAGGCCGGGTGTTTTGTGAAAGCACTTTGTGACAACTGCTGATGTATAAAGGGCTTTTTTAAAATAAATTTGATGATTTGACCATCCATCTTCTTCTTGATCAAATTCCAGAGATTTACAATGGGGTTCAAATCTGGAGATTGGGCTGGCCATGACAGGGTCTTGATCTAGTGGTACCCCATCCACACCTTGACAGACCTGGCTGGGTGGCATGGAGCATTGTCCTGCTGGAAAAAAACTATTCTCAGAGTTGGGGAATATTTTCAAAGCAGAAGGAAACATGTGATAACCTTATACTTGACTTAATTCATGTGTCCTTCACGAAGACCAATCTGCCTGATTCCAGCCTTGCTGAAGCATTCCCAGATCATCAGTGATCCTCCACCAAATTTCACAGTAGGTGCGAGAAACTGTGGCTTCTAGGCCCCTCCAGGTCGCTCTACGGCCCAATCCATATGGTTTTTGCAAACTTCAGCCTGGTTCTTCTTTGCTTCTTAATGATGAAAACCATTCTTTTTGTAAGTCACTTGATGTCATCCTACGGTTGTTGAGTAACATTCGAATGTGTTGACTGTCATCTCGGTCAGTGGACAGTCATTTTCACCCTCTGCCAGTCTGTAGCTTTGTTGTCCCCAATGTCTGTTGCTTGACCTTGTCCTTATGTACCGCCGTCTTTGAAATTTTCAGGATGGAAACTCACTGTATCCCTCTGCCAGTAAAGCCAGAATTGAACCTTTCTTTTCCTAACTCAAAGCTTTTCTTTTCAACTCTTTTGTCATGCTGAATAGTTATATATTTTTCTAATTACCTTTGAGGTATTACTTGCACTGTTTGTGCCATCGAGCTGGTTCTATTGCAAGAAGATATTGATGACCACAGCAGTGATTTTTAATAATTTTCCTCTTTAAAATAGATTGGGTTCAGGGAATCACCTAATCGGAAATATGTTTAAATATATGTTTTACGTATTCTATGCTTTATTAGATAAAGACTGGGAAGGTTTTTCTTGAAAGGGTATAAGGCCAAATTAAAACGAATGTTGCAAATGTACCAGAGACAGATGACTACATTTTATTACACAAGATCTTATATAAAATCAATATGAAAATTCTATTGGGTATAGTGCTTTATATGTGTATATACATATACCACAGACTGCTAAAAGGCTTGCATTCCTCTTTATTAGAAATAATAATAATGGTGCTACAATCTCTGGCTTCTTTCTTATACATAGTGATCTCTGAATGTATTTTGACAGTGAAAGTGGGGTTTCTTCTGTGGTGTTCATTATAGCTCTCTGCTGCAGCATTATGTGTTACAGCACCCCCTGTAGACAGTCCTCCATGGCCTGTAGCTCCTGTACTTCAGGACAGTGGGGTCCACAGTGGAGGGACAGCAGTCTTCTGGCTCTGGGGATCACCGAGAGGGATGCACCCAGATTACCACTGGAAGGAGGGGGTGGAGGAAGGTGTAGGGGAGTGGTCAGGGGGAGAGGGTACAGCAAGAAGGGGGAAGAGAGATGAGCAGACATGATAATGGAAAAGGGTCTGGAGCCAAAACCCGAAACATGTAAAAACTGTCTGACTGCCTCTGCGTCGCCTCAGCATGAGCCGATGTCCTCACCCATTGAAGTGCAGCTGGGCCAGTTTAAAGAGCTGCCTTCCCAGTTCAATACTGTCCTCTCCATACTGGGAGCAGATGGCTACAACACTGCGCTCCAACTGGGTCGCTGCCGCTCGCCACTCACCTATACGTACGCACGCACGCACGCACACACACACGAACGAACACACAGAGAGTCAGTACAGTTAGTCCCTTAGCGAATGAAAGGTGTCCAATCACACACACACCTCACCCATAGTGGCGTATGCTCGGGCCGTGGCATCGGCCAGTTGTCCTTGAAGAGGATGAGTCTCCGTGAGGAAAAGGTCAGCCTCAGACGTCGCCCTCTGTAACATCCTCACCGACTGGTCTGGAGAGACAGAGAACCGGCTTCAAATTCAAGAGAACATGTGTATGTCCAGACAGGAAGGCTAGTGGCCAAAAGGGCCCTCTGGTGCACACTGACAGCATCACACACACCTGGTTTCTCTGTCTCCAGGAGGTCCACTGCCTGCTCCAGTTGAACTTTAACCTTTTGCAGTTTCTGGTCCAGTTCTGAGCGAGATGCACGGTAAGGGCATGAGGACCGCGTGCACACACACCACCCCTCACTGTGCGCGCTCCCTGGCTGGAAACGCACACGTGTACACACAAGCGCACATGCGCACACACATATGCACACTTTTAAATGGTATTGTGTACTTTACACACTTACCTTTAAATGGTAATGTACTCTCAGGAATATACTAAATAAATCTAAGAGTTAAGATTTTGGGGGGTTAATTAACAATATACGTTTAATTGTTGATGGATGAAAACGTACACACCCACCTTTACGGGTCCTTGGCACCTCTCACACAGAAAATGTGCTACTGTGGTAGCCACGCCCCCACCACCATCTGGCCCCTCCTCCTGTTCCAGACAGCAGGCCTGGCAGAAACACAGGAAGTGGTACTGCTCCTGTAATATGCGTCGACGCTCACACAACCCCATCCTACTGCTGTGGGGACCTGGGGAGGGGGTGTAGGTGGAAGAGACGGGGAGGGGGTAAGGAGGAGAAGGAGGTGCAGATTGGGTGTCATGGCATGGGGAGTTGAGGGGGGAGGGTTAGGGGAGAGGGGGGAAACAGGTGTTGTGGAATGTAACAGAAAATCTGAACGCATAAAAACATTTAAAAAGCAATGACAGACACTGAGTCAGAGAGGAAACTGACAGTCAGAGAGAAGGATCAACCAGACAGACAGAGGGACAGACAGGGGGAACTGACCATAGCAGTGGAGGACCTCCTGTCCAGGAGCGATGTCTCTGGACGCTCTGACAGTGACCGATACCCCAGCAGGACACATCCGACACACCCAAGAACCCAAGTCCAGGTGAGGTTCAGGGGAGCCCAGTTGAGTGGTCCTGAAGGTGAGGCTGGTGTTGGGACAGCAGGAGTGGTTAAGAATACTCAGCGTGGGGAATACTGCCGTGGCGATACGCACTTCCTTGCTGGTCTCCACAGCAACACATTCACCTGTGAGGTCATGGAAAGGTCAAAAGGTAATCTCTTTAATAAGTGGTCTAAGTCCCTACATAGTACACATTATAATTGAAGAGTGGCCTCAAACCACAAACAGGTAGGTTTTTTCTGGTGTGTCCCCAGAACAAAGATGTAAGGCATGGTGGATAAGAGCATCTGCTAACTGATGTAAACGTTAAACGTAAACATATAAAGAGCTAACTGATCTAAATGTAAATGGATAAGAGCGTCTGCTAACTGATGTGACTGTTAACACACTTACCTGTATCTCTGATCAGGCTCACTGCCTGGGCATTACATTGCAGCTGTAGCAAGTGTCTCAGGACTACACTTCCCAGCAGGCTTAGCTCCGGAATCCAGACCCCACTCTCTTCCTCTCCAGCCTGGCCCTGAAATTTCTTATTCCCACAGGCTTTGCCCCTCTCCCAGGATGTAGGAGGAGGTCCCACCTGACAAAGCCGTAAGCAGAGTGTCGCTACGGTAATGGACCACAGGTAGCGCAGGCTGGGGGCGTGGCCGCTCAGGTGAGGCAGAAGGTGGTAGATGCTAAGGTAGGAGTCTCCATGGTAACGTGCTGATGGGCCATCAGAATCCCCCTCTGGGACAATATTTTCAGTGTCTGTCTTAGAACCGGCGTTCCAAGGACAAATCTTTCCTTTGACAGGTGTATTGTGACGGTCCTCGTCTCCAGTTGTCTCCCGGGCTTTCAGCACCTCCTCGAGCCCCGCCTTCAGACCCACTCTCAGAGCCAGCTGTGACATCACCCCCGCAGCCCTGAGCTCGCCTCCAACCGGACACTCCCAGCGATGGTGCTCCTCCCACGCCTCCCCCCGACAGCCCTCAGAGCAGTATCGTGCGTAGCTGCACCCCCCGCACGGCAAGGGGCTCAGCGTCCCCCCCAAACACCAATGACAGAGCCTCTCCTCCATCCCAAACAACCCCCCTCCCTCCATCCCCGGTATGAGCACACAGCTGTATGCGCAGTCCTCCACTATCACTTCGCCTGCTGTAATTCTCTTGTTGGCCACCAGATGTCGCCCTTTCCCAGGGCTGAAGCAGACAGACACACGAGGGGAGAGACACGACACGAGAGCACTTCCATCACGATGCTGATGGGAGTCTGGGAGTTTTGCCTCCATGTTTCCGCTGCTCACTCCCTCAACCTTGACCCCTGCCCCCTGTTTAGGTTGGTTTAGCCCCTCTGACCAGGTGGGGAGGTGGTTTAGGCACTGTGTTCGTCTGCCCTGGAGTTTGGGCTGCAGGTGACTGGGATAACCATGCTTCAGGGCCCTGTCAATGTCGCAGAGGCACTCCTGAGTATAGGAAGTACATTGAAGAAGCTTTTAAGTAAACATAAATAAGTGTACTTGGTTATTTCAAATATTTTTTGTTGATTCGCAACATAACATATATGAGCAACGACAAAAAATCCGGACTACAGAGGTGTACACTCTGACTTCAATCAATCCTTCACATTTATTTCATAAAACCATTTTTACATCAGCATTTGTCACAAAGTGCTTTTACAAAACACCCGGCCTTAAACCCCAAGGAGGAAACAACAGTGGTGTTGAATTTCAGTGGCTAGGAAAAACTCCCTAAGAAGGCTGACATTAGGAAGAAACCTAGAGAGGAACCAGGCTCTGATGGGAATTGTCCTGCTCACCTTGTAGAGCTGCAAGTGGAACAGGGCAGCAGAACGGTTGGCATAGCACAGACACAGCTGCTCTGATGACAGAGAGGCATGACACACACCCTGCAGGCAGCCAGTAAGGAAGAAGGGAGGAACAGAGAACAAGGCAAATATAAGTAAGAGACAATGAGAAAATACAGCGTGCACGCACGCACACACACACACAATACCTGGGAGTAGAGCAGAACGGCAGCAGTGTAGTCCTTGGCTTTAAAGCTGGCATTTCCCTTCTCCTTACATCTGGCGGCTTGTTCGGGATCCTTCCGGACAGGGTAGTGCTTAGAAATGCTTGACAGAAAGTCTGTTTCCTCTTTACTGAGGTAAAAATAATGGTTAAAACAGGCAAAGTTGTACTGTATGATGTAGTGTATAAATTACCCAGAGAGACGATTAATGGTCAGAATGCTCATGCATGCTGAAACTCTGACACGCCTCTCAAGAGTAATTCCTCACAAAAAACTTCAAGTGATCCATGGTTTGAGGGATCTTCACTACACGTAACATAGAGAAAAGTAATCTGGAAGGACAGGTGTGCAAATACAAAACAGCCATATTCTACTTACCTTACTTGAGAAAGACCAAAGTCAAAGATCTCATCTATGTCTAACAGGGACACAAAACGTTTATTATGATCTGGTGTGAGTCGGTTCCATTTCTGTTTTACGTGCTGTTGCCACTCTATACACGGTAAATCCATTATGTGAAGAGTGTAAAGAGAAATATATCTATACCAGCTCAGAGCGAGAAAAAAGTAGCATTGCGCTTAAGTAGTGTTTTCTGAGCTATTCTGACGCCACTTCGGTTCCAAATAGTGGTATAACTCAGTTTAACTTCTTTACTGAACATAAGACTAGAGATGCCCCTCGGAAAATACTCATGGTAACTACGTAACCGAAACTAACCTGAAAATAAGCAATGATCTGGACGTCGCGTTTTGATGACGTCACAAGTTTAAAGCCCACTCTCGCAGATTCCGCAAGTTCACGGGTGCCACAAAAACAAGATTGAAGACAACTAACAAACGAGCTGTCAGATCGGACACCACACCACCAAAAAAGAATGACAGTAAAACTCACCGAGGGAGCCATTGAGGCAAGTGGCAACCTTACAGGAACACAGTTACAACATGTCTTCCCTGTGGTGTTGTTGCTTTATGACTTTGCAAGTTGTCGGCTGGGTCAGTGAGTCTTCTGTTGCGCTCAGAAAGCACTGATACAACTTGTCTATAAACCAGATTTGCAAACGTTTTGATGTCAATACGTTGGTCGCTTTCCTAATTATGATTAAAAATAATTTTACTGTGATTACAAATGTCCCGAAAATGTCAAACGAAAAAATTTATAATCTGTCGAAATATGCCTTGGAAGGAATTTTAATTGGTTGTCTGTTTCATTCCTGTTGTGCTCTCTGTGAAAGATCACTTTATTTAATGTCAAATACTGTAACATTTGCAATCCACAAGTCTTTCACTATGAGATTTTTGTCCTTTACCGTAAAATACCTTGGGACATGTTATTTAAAAATAAATATCATCAAGCAATAACATATAAAAACGAATACATTTTATTTTATTCCTTGAGCCTCCGTTATAACACTTTTCTGACCAAGCTGTTAATTAAAGCAATTTGCTAATCATGTGGGAGATTATCAGTGAGTGTTCATGAAAGCCATTAAACCTTTCTTCTTCAGGCCCTGACAAAAGGCTCAGAGGTGACCAATCCTTTGCTTCAGATACTGGTGAGTCTTTTCCTTCTTCTCTATAAAAACAGTTGCAAGCTAATTACTCTCATCCTAACATTTTCTGATCTTTTTAGCAGTAGGGCAAATTACTGTTCTGACATATTTTGAGCAGGTTCCATTCCATGTTTATCCTGTTTTTCATTTTAAACGCTTAATGTATTACATGTTCCTCCTCTGCCTGTTCCCATAGAATATCCGTTATATCGAGGTGGGTTCTGGCGCTGCCCGGCTTCGGGTAATTATGAGTGATGGCCAGCACTACATGTCCTGTGAGTAGCACTACATGGTAAAAACACTGTATTAACATAGTAATGACATGGTATTTATGTTTCGGTAATGTAATCACTATGCTTCATGATTAATATTGCCATGGCTTTTTATTGCTCACGGTGTGGGACTGCCTCTACAAAATGCCCAACTTACACCTGGGGAGGCCTAGATTTCTAAATCTGTGAAAGATGAGATAGTTTGCCCTAAATGAACAAGAAGTGATTACAGGTCAACATCACTGCGTTGATCACAGTTCAGTGTGCGTATATTGTTATTCTGATCATTCCATTTCGGCACATGCTGTATTACTGTGTACTGTTTTGTTTTGTTTGATTTCTCTTCTTTCGGTCAGTGTCTGTATGCTTTTGTGCCTAGTCTGAGGGCTGAGACATGAAACAAACTGCAGCCTTTGGTCTGGATTAGCAGTCAAACACAGGGTGTTCGTATGAGGAGGCAACTAGAGACGCCACTAACTGCTGGAAAATACAGCATGTTTAAAACTGTCCGGGTCTCACTTTAATATTGTCTGTCAATGTTCAAAACCAATTTGGTTATAGCTCATTCAGTCAAGTGGTTAAATTAGCTGTTGGCATAGACACATTCAAGCCTGTGTGTGTGTGTGTGTGTGTGTGTGCATGCATCCGTGTAGCCTTCCTACTGGCCACCCAGTTGAACAGTCTGTATGAGGAGAACCTCCTGACTCCCTACTGTGTGTGTCTGCTGAAGAAGACTTTCTGCAACACACTCAAGGATGGCAGGTACAAGTCCTTCCCTGTCTGTCTGTCATAGATATGTGTCTGTCTTTGCCTGTCTCCCTGTCTGTGTCTATCTGTCTCTGCCTCCCTGTCTGTGTCTATCTTTCTCTGCCTCCCTATCTGAATGTCTGTGTCTGTATTTCTGTTTGGGACTTAAATCAAAATATTATTAATGGTGGGAATGGTATTCATGTTGACTGCTACAAAAGCAGAAATAGTCATATGAGAATATATATTTTAAATTTTTTATAAAATAAATATTTATAGTATGCTATTCGGGAACAAAAGAAAATGTGAATAGGTCTGATATTCTTATTTTGGCATTTTCATCTGCTGTCCTTCAGATTGTGTCAAGGGACACATTTTTCTGCTCAAAATACACATTTTAGTTTTTCACCCAAGATGTTTTTGTCCTCTTCTTTCATGCTTTGAAATTCTTCGTAGAGACTGATATTTTTGGGAAAGAATGCTTCTCTTAGAGCTGGGTATTTCTCAAACTGCAAGAGAAAATGCAGCTT
>JACXGJ010017524.1:0-11096 GCA_016801105.1 Esox niger
ACCAATCTGAACATTCTGGTATAAATATTCCAAGACTAGACACAAATCACTCTAACACTGTGCAAAGCTTGCACATACTGTACAAAAAAACTTAAAGCTTATATTGCAACAAAAGGTTGCTCGAACAAATAATGTTGGAAGCTGACATTAACACATTTCAGTTTTTAAATTTCCCTACAAATATTTACCTGGTTGTATAGGACTCAATGATACAAAAATCATACACTAGGCCAGGCTTGGGCAACTGGTGATCCGCGGGCCGAATTTGGCCCCCACCTTGGGTCATGCCATATTTTTGCAACCCTCAGATGAATTTAGAAAACAGTAAAAGGACAAATACACTATTTTTTTTCATATTTGACCTTAAATTTGTTGTAAAGTTAATATCGGAACGAAACTCTATGCTCGAAAACAAAACATGAAATCGACCTGAAATAATTTTAGCATGTTTACATGTATAACAGTCATTTTAGGGTCTTAGCTAAAAGCTGTTGTGATGTCTTTCTAAACATAGCTGAGAGTGTGGCTGCAGATGTGTTTGAGCCATAAAACACTTGATGATACCTATTACAGAAGTCTCTGTAAAAGCCAAAATATCAAAGTAGTGAAAACACCCAAAAAACAGTGTTCAAATCGGTTCACGCATTTAATAACACTGCAGTGAATGTGCTGAAACCCGGGAGAGATGAACAGAGTTAGAAAATGGCATGTGCAATATTTTTAAATTGCACAGACATACGTGAACTAGCATCAGTCCAAGTTTACTTTGCATTTGTTAATATGTTAATCTGCGGCCCCCTGATGTTATTCCAAGTTAATCAGCGGCCCCTTGATGACCAGTACATAAATTGTGCCCCCACCACGATCCAGTTTGCCCAACCCTGCACTAGCCCATTGGTTTTCAAACCTCTCCTCGGGGAACCCCTTTCTGGGTATTTGAACCACTGCTGAGCGAGCACACCTGATTGAACTTGTCTACAAATAATCAAGCCCTTAATTAGTGAATCTGTGGTGCTTGTTCTGGGCTACTCCTAAGCTCCCCAATTTCATTCTCTAAGGCCCTCAAACTGAACTCTGGACTTCAAAGTCCATTCTACTCTTACGTATTTAGGCCAGGTGGGTGAAATTAATGATGAGGTAAAACAGAAAACCAGCAGGCTCCGGACCTAGTAGGGTAAGAGTTGATTGTCCCTTTTCTAAAGCATTCATGATCAACTTGTATCTGTGGTGACATTAAACAATGCCTAGATTATATACCAATATTTCACCACTGTGAAAACAAAAGCCATTCCTCATGGAAGCATGGGTTCTTGTGTACCGTTTTGTGTTACCATGCTGGCTAAAGCACAGTTCACACAGCTAATGTGTTATAATAAAGCAGTAAAAATTGGCTTTAGTCAATGTGAGGTTCCTTCTGGTGTTATTCTCAATCCCTGCTGTGAAGTTTAAATACCGTGCAAGAAATAAATACTCCTCAGTTTTACAATTTGCCAGGGTATTGGATAGTGTCTCTTGATAAGAATAAAATCCCAGCACTCTCAGCATGCAATCAGAAAGAGAGTGAAAGAGAGAAACTCTCAGTTCAGATGAAATATGCTTGCAAAGATGAAACTTGTGCTGAATGGCACGTAGCCCTGTGTGCCAAAGCTGTTGGGAAAATTGCATTCATTGAAAAATAGGTCCAAATGTGTAATTTGTAAAACACAGCCTCATATTTCTTGACATTGGCGGCAGTTTTGATGATGCCATCAGTGCTGTATTAGTAAGGAATCAATCTGTGACAGAAAACAATCTGCCCAAGCTACCTCAAATCACCAAAATGTTGAAAATTGCTAAACAAAACTAGACAAAAAGGGCCATTTCTGGTAGTGGACATCTGGTTCCTTTCTCTGTAGATCATAGTTGAGGGTAATCGATTCACACCCTGGATAGATTTTCAGTTGGTAATGAATCTTGGTCCAATAACTGACACAAGTCCCTCGTATTTGACCAATCTCACATCCAAGACATTTTCAAGACATCCAACATTTTCATTCTTAATAACCACCTCCATCTCCCTTCTTTGATTAAAGTACAAGCTGATTTCAAGCCCTTAAAATGCATTTATGGACAAAAATTTGCATTTATATTGGATTTCTGAGCCACATAAGGACTTGAGAGCTTGCGAACAATGACCACAGCAACATCACCTAAAAACACATTTGACATTTGCTGTCGACGAGAACTTGTGCCACAGAAAAAAGGAGTCAGGGCCAGTTGAAAGCAGAACATTCTACCACTTACTCAAGTGCAGACTGATACCCAGAATCAATATCAATTCAACCTAAATGTGCTACACAGAAAAGGACACAGGCTCTGGCAAACACAGCCCATTCTAGCACTCACTGTAGCACAGATTGATACCCATAATCAATAGGAATTCAACCTGCAACACTGCAACAAGCTACAATAGTATTTGATCTGATATTATGTACTTGGTAAAGCAAACAGTAGTGAACATACTTAATCATGAACATTCCAGATAGGCAGGGGATATAAATAGTAACGTTGCAATTTGGTTTGGAGAATGGAATTGACAACATTATGATATCACAGCTTATTACTTAACCAATGCATTAAAATTATTCATAGAGAAGGAAGAAAGTCAGTAGCTCACCACTAGGGCTTGGGTAATTATGGCTACACAGTGTGCCTTTACTCCAAATGATGGTGACCTTTTTGGTGCAGAATGAAGCACAGTGTCCAGATTATTAATGACGAGAGAGATTTATTTGTTGCTTATCAGGATGGCATTGTCCAGCAGTCTGCCTTACGTAATCTCTCTTGATAAGGGAAGCTTAGAGGGATGCTTTGTCTCCCTGCAAATCTGATTCAACCACTTTCCAACCACTAAATTGCAAAGACAGTAAAAACCCTGGGGAAATTTGCAAAGCTATTCACTCCTCATAGCCAGTTAGTGTCTGCAGCCAGTTATTATTTTTTTTGGCTGACTTAATATGAAAGTCCAAAACAGGTAAAACATTTGTCATATATAACAATGTGTCTATAGCAAAGGCGTTTGGAAACCTGAAGGTGAGAGTGTAAAATAATGAAGACCACTTAGGCATTTTTACCGTTCATAATGAATTATTCCAATCCAACTGTGGAATAATCCATGTTCTTTGGAGCATTTATGCCAATTTCACGGATGGATACTTTTCCTAGATAATTGGATAGTTTTCACAACACACCGTACATTTCATGCACTATATTACCACCTCTGGTCGGGATGTGATATGTGAAGTGTGAATAATATTAGTGTTTAATTTTTGTATTGATACAATGCAGCCAAAAGATGTAATATATAATTCTGTGTCATGATATTAAACATTTACATATTATGGGAAAACATAGATTTTTATTGTTGACTTTGAGGACATGGTTGCTTGTCATTTAGCCCACTTTTCATCAACAGGACAGATATGTATAAAAGACTGATAAAAAAAACTTGTAATTAAATTGTTTTTACAATTGAGTGAGTGTGCGTTGCTTACCTGAAGAACACATGGCACCAGGATGCTCTATTGGAAAGAGGTATGCCGGGGCAGGCATTGTGATGCTTTGGGCAATGTTCTGCTGGGAAACCTTTGGTCCTGCCAATCATGTGGATGTTACTTTGACACGTACCACCTACCTAAGCGTTGTTATAGACCATGTGCACCCTTTCATGGCAACGATATTCCCTGATGGCATTAGCCACTTTCAGCAGAATAATGCACACTGCCACAAAGTAAAAATGGTTTAGGAACGGAACACAATGAGTTCAAGGCGTTGACTTGGCCTCCAAATTCCGCAGATCTCAATCCAATCGAGCATCTGTGGGATGTGCTGGACAATCAAATCTGATCCATGGAGGCCCCACCTTGCAACTTATAGGACTTAAAGGATCTGCTGCTAACGTCTTTGTGCCAGTTACCACAGCAGACATTCAGAGGTCTAGTGGAGTCAATGCTACGATGGATCAGGGCTGTTATGGTGGCAAAAGGGGACCTACACAATATTAGGCAAGTGGTCATGATGTTATGGCTGATCAGTGTATATACAATAATGTCTGGTTAGTTGACTATTATGGACTAATTTAATGAGCTACAACATTTCCGTACACACCACAGATGTGAGCAAGCTAGCAATGTGTTTTATAGGACAACTAGCTCAGCCCTGGAAATAAACACTTGTTTCAAAAACCACCTAGCCATCTAACTAGCAAAGCTACTTAGTAAGTGGAGCAGTAATATCAGTTTACAAGTTTGCTACTTCGTTTTCTGCTAAATCTGAGTTCCTAGTGTTATATTGCATTGCCCCCAGCTGACTACATGGTGTCAAAGATACATGTATGTATTTATGAAATGCATGTCTACACTTAACTCAGAAACACTTTGGGCTATTTTTAAAGCTGACTTTTGTAACATCCTAAGCCTAACCCTTGAGCCAGAAAAGTAAATGTTCCTTGTTTGGACCAACTAAAACCCATTGTGGTGTAGAACTTATGTTGTTTTCTCCTTGTGGTGACTTCTGGTTCCCACATACAGTTTTAGGCAGGTGTGAAAAAATGCTGTACAAATATAGTTGTTCATAGTTATTACTTATAAATAAAAATGTGAGTGAACAGACAAAAAAATCTAAATCAAATCAGTGTTTTGTGTAGAAATGCAGCTCCAAACTTGCAAGGAACCTCCACCACGCTTCACTGATGCCTGCAGACACTCATTCTTGTACCACTCTCCAGCCTTTCGGTGGAAAAACTGCCTTCTGCTACAGTCAAATCTTTGACATTTTTAGTCATCGGTCCAGAGCATCTGCTGCCATTTTTCTGCACCCTGGTACCTGTGTTTATGTGCATAGTTGAGTCACTTGACCTTGTTTCCACGTCAAAGGTATGGGATTTTGGCCGCAAGTGTTCCATGAAGGCCACTTCTGACAAGACTTCTCCAGACAGTAGATGGCTTTACTAGGGTCCCACTGTTTTCTGACAATACTGAGTTGATGGCACTACTGGACATTATGAAGGGTATTAAGCATGATGCAGAAAGTTTTCTTGGAGAAGAACTTGCAGATGCAGTATAATTACTTTGTGTCTTGTTGATGTGTTCAGGCTTTCCATGGAGTATGACTTTTGACAAACCGTCATCAACAATCTCACCTTGTTAGAGGATCTAGGCTGTTCCTCATCCAGTTTTATTCCAGTAGCTGTTTATGTTTCAGATAATGATTGTTTCAACCTACATATTGAATTGATGATCATTAGCACCTGTTTGGTATAACACATACAGTAAACCTCACTATATGCCTACAAACTCCCTGATTTTGTGCAAGTGTAAATCAAAGAATTTATGCTGTTTTGAAGACAATGGGAGGTCACAACAAATATTGATTTGATGAAAAAAATCTGTTCTTTTACTTAGCCTTTTCTTCATTGGTAAATATCATCTGCTAACAGTTTGAAAACATTCTTACATTACAGCAATTTTTCATACTTCCCTAAAACATTTACACAGTACTGAACACACTGCTCAAAAAGATAATGGAACACTATAATAACAGTATAACACCAAGTCAATCAAACTTCAGAGAAATTAGTTTGTCCAGTTAGGAAGCATAAGCGGTTGTTAATCAATGTACCAAATTTGGTGCAAATGTAAGTGACAACAGATGGACTGCAGAGGCAACAGCAAGACAACCACCAAAAAGGGAATGGTTTTGCTGGCGGTGGCCATAGACAATTGCTCTCTCCATATCATTCCTGACTGATTCTTCTCTAGTTTTGCATTTTGCTAGTGTCCTTGTCACTACTGGAAGCATGAGGCAGTACCTGCAGCCCATTCAGTTAGCACTGTTTGTGTTTGACTGCATTTAGGTTCCAGGATAAAATCCTCAGACCTATCGTCAGAACTGATGCTGGAGCAGTAGGCCTGGGTTCCTCTTGGTGCAGGACAATGCCAGGCCTCATGTGGCCAGAGAATGTAGGCAGTTCCTGGATGGCGAAGGCATTAATGCCACTGACTGGGCCTCATGCTCCCCAGACCAGAATCCAATTGAGTACCTCTGGGATGATGTATCGGTGCATCTGACGCTGCCAAGTAGTGCCACAGATTGTCCAGGAGCTCACTGATGCTCTGATCTAAGACTGGGAGGAGATCCCCCATGACACCATCCACTGTTACCTCAGGAGCATGCCAAGATGTTGGGAGTGCATACAGGCCCGTGGGGGCCATACACACTACTGAGTCACATTATGAGTTGCCGTGGTGAAATTTACACAAGTTGGAGTAGATTGTGATTTCCAATGTTTACTTAAATTTTTGGTGTATGGCCCTCAGTCGGTTGGTGTTTCAGTTTCCATTGACTGTTGTTCCGTCATTTCTTTCTCAATGAATTACACAATTTACAGTAAAGACTAAGACCTTTAATATATCTGGTTCATCGACACCCGGTGTTTGATTTAAGTGTTCCCATATTTTGTTTTGAGCAAGGAACATGCTCAAAAACAAGCACACATATACCTCAAACTCCAGCCTCTGTGTGACATCCTAGGTGTCAATATATGTACTATTCACCTTGTAACAACATAAAGAAATCAAAATCAGTGGGGACCAATGGATGCAGCAGAAAATGAAATGAGGACAAGAGATATAAGAGAGCATATTTAACTGCATACAGTATTACTAAATACATATACAGTAACATGTTGTTCAGCCTCTCATTTTCTGGTTTTGGTCATCCACTCTATCATTCACATGCTTATTCTCTTCCTAGCTTTTCTCATATTCTGAAATATACAGAATCAGACAATCAGTGTGCACTCCTCTGACAGGGAAGCTCCAAGGTATCTATTTAGTACACCTTGTCAAATGTAAGGAGATTTAAAATGCAAACAGATGGAAATAAATTACGAAGAAAAGCCAGGGTGTCAGTGAATACAGTTTCCTACACCATTAAAAGGCAATTGGAACCTGGAGGGAACTCTGACAGGAAGAGATCTGGCAGATCCAAAGTCAAAACAGAATCAGAAGATGGGTTTCTGAGTCAACAGCTTGCTTGATAGGCGGCTCACAGAACAACAGCTTCAAACAAAGCTTAACACTGGTCGAAGTAATCAAGTCTCAATTTCCCCAGTAAAGTGAATACAGGTCGAGTAGCAGGAAATAAGCCATTGCTAAGACGGCAAAATAAGAAATATGTGTGATGCTCTTTTGCATAGCCTTGCAATACCCTTTGGTGAACACCTAGTTGGTCAGGGGTTCATCCTATGGCAAGAAAATGACCCAAAACATAACTAGGCTATATTAGAACAAGACAAAACTTTTGAATGGTAGTGTGTGTGTTTCAGAAAAAAAAACTAAACATTATCAAATGTACACCATGTACACCCTCAGAAAATTTGCAGGACATTTTTTATTTGCTTAAACATTTCAAAGATTTCTGTCAGCTCAACGGAGAAATGTGTATAATTTTGAAATTAAAATAGTCTTAAATATTATCAAGATGGAAAGGGACCTCAGATTCTGCCCGGTGATGGGCAGAGGTTGCCAATATCCCCAATCCTGACCAAGCAGTACATAGATTTTATTTAGTTTTATTTCATCATATTTTTTGGTCTCTGAGGGTTATGTTTGTAATGGCACTCAGGAAACAGGTGCAGGGAAAAGGGACTTTGAATGTGATGAAAACTCTTGAGAATAAAATTCCAAAGTGTGGTGCAAAAATTTTTTTTGAGAAAAGTGAAATCTGCAGAATATTTAGAGTAAGTAACACGTAGTGATGCAAATGCAAAAGAAAATACCAGGTGACAGTATGCAATAAAAAACAAGTAGAGTTGAGGGACACATAATACAGACACTAACTATGTGAATGGGAACTTTGTGTGTGTGATAGGCCTGATGACGAGAGAACAAATCCAGCTGTAATTAACTAAGGACATTGGGATGGTGGCAGCTAGAAGACTGGCAAAGCTGAGCCGGTGTCACACTGAGGGCTAACCAAGGAGGGGACTGGCCAGGGACTAGAGACTGGGGATGGTTGGTCATAGAGTCAGCCTTGGCAATGCCCCTTCAGTAATGGTTCCATGATTCAGGGGCAGTGGCTATTGTTTTCTATTCTGTGTATCAGGAGCACTTTTATGGTTCCCCTGATAAAGCTGAAGTGTTTTAAGGTCTGCCTCATCAGAGGTTGCCAGTTGAGGTGCTACAAGCAGCTTATTCTTTTGGCAGCCCTTCCCACGGTTCTATATCTTCGGGACCTTATGGCCCTCATGAGGTGTGATGCTAATATAGGATATGGTGTGGGTGTGTCACAACTGGCCATTGCCAAAAGAACAGAATTCAATGAGACAGACATTGTATTACTTTAAAGTTTAACTACGGACAATATCACCACTCCATGCACGTACATTTTGAATATCTTCCATGAAGACTACTGACATCTTGTGCAACAACATCCTAGGCAAAATGTTGTTCGTAGATAATTGTATATTTAAACAGAAATTGTATGTAATTTACATACTTACTATAGTTATTTACTCTCCATATTGTAGTTTAAAAAGGCCCCAAAACTCCTCAGAGCCACTCTTTCTTCAAAATCTAGCCAACCAGTAAGGACAACTTGGGACATTTTTCTTGATGGACAACACAACATGACAAGATGACATTGTGTCCAACAATCAATCTTTAAAATAGACAACTAGACAAAGTTGTGATGCTTTCTTGAAGAATGATATTCAACGCATTACAAGAAATGTTTTAATTATAATGATCATCAACATCAGCACCATCCAAATTCATAAATGAAAGGGAACTTACTCACCTATAAATTTTATATCTGGTTGTAAATCCTTGGCGGAATCTTTCCACAAAGGAGAGATAACTCCGAGAGTGGTGGAAAGGTCCGCGGTCAGAGATGAGCCAATCAAACTGCTTGGTGACATGTTGCTCTGCTGCTGATGGGTCCTGGCGTGAAGACTGAACTGTTATATGGTCCCATATAAACAGGAAGCAGATGACCTCAATAAACCTCCAGTTCATGCTTTTCTTTCAGCCGCTCTCTGTTCATTCTCGCTCCATTCTGTGGAGACCTGTTGAAAGAAAAAGAAAAACAGGGTGAAGGGAATTTATTTTCATGTTGAGTCTACAGTATTTAAAAAAATAATTTTGTGTTAGTGAAATTGACAAATACTTCATAGAGCAAATGGATCAACACTGATTGAAAATGAAGAAGTATGTGTAATCATAAGGCTTGTTTTTAGATAGGGCCACATATACCTAATAAAAACTCTGAAAAGTCATGAGGAATGTACCCCTTTTAGTGGATTAAAAAAATTAAGTATGGTTGGCCATCTCTTTCTGCAGACTAATGTTGATGCCATGATAAGATCCGATAAGGTTAAAAAACTGCTAGGATATGATATTCTACATGGGATATCACTGTTCGCCATTGACTCTACATGACATTGCTGGGCATAACTTTACCAGCAGACAAGCAATTTCCTGGATTGTTTGAATGTCACAGCCTTTTTGATTTTCATATGCATACATTGACAGTATATAGTCTAGTCTTTGTTCATTCAACAAGAAAAATGGGTATTACTTTATGATGCATCTTAATGTTATGACATCTCATAACTAGTCCTATTGTTAAAACACTGCATTCAAATGTAGTTTATGTGACATATACAGCTCTGGAAAAAAATTAAGAGTCCACTCCTAATTTCTCTTAAATCAGAATTTCTACATTCATGTATGGCAGCCATTTAATTCCAGTTTTGGTTAAATTCCAACACAGGAACACCTCATTTTACTTAATGAGGTACTGATAAGTGCTTACCAGAATCAAATCTAATTAATTGAGAAAAAGTATCAAAACCACTGCTGTGGTCATTTCTATCCTCTTGCAATAGGACCAGCTGGATGGCAAAAATAGTGCAAGTAGTACCTCAATGGTAATTTGAATTCAAAAAAAAATATTCAGCATAATAAAATAGTTGATAAGAAAAACTTTGAGTGAGGAAAAGAAGGGTTGAACTCTTGCTTTACTGGCTGAGGGATACAGTGAGCTTCAGGTTGCTTCCATCTTGAAAATGTCAAGGACGGTGATTAATAAGAACAGGGTCAATCAACCGACATTGGGGAGAACAAAGCTAAAAACTGGCAGAAGGAGAGAAAGACTGTTCACTGACTGAGATGACTGGCAACTTATTCAAATGTCACTCAACAACCACAGGATGACATCAAGTGACCTACAAAAATAATGGCACAAAGCAGCTGGGGTGAAGTGCACGGCGAAGACTGTTCGAAACAGGCTACTAGGGGCTAGGCTGATGTTCTGCAAAGCTAGAAAAAAGCCCTTCATCGTTGAGATGCAAAGAAGTCTGCAAAAGACCATAAGGATTGGACTTTAGAGGAATGGAGTAAGGTCATCTTCTCTGACAAGTCACATTTTCAGATTTGCCCAACACCTGGTCATCTAATGGTTAGAGACCTGGACAGGCCTACAAGCCACAGTGTCTTGCACCTACTGTGAAATTTGGTGGAGGATCAGTGATGATCTGTGGATGCTTCGGCAATGCTGGAATCGGGCAGATTTGTCTTTGTGAAGGACACATGAATCAAGTAAAGTACAAGGTTATCGTGGAAGAACACCTGCTTCCTTCGGCTCTGACAATGTTCCCAAACTGATTTTTTTTTCCCAGCAGGACAATGCTCCATGCCACAAAGCCAAGTCAATCAAGGTGTGGATGAAGGACCACCAGATCAAGACCCTGTCATTGCCAGCCCAATATCCAGACCTGAACCCCATTGAAGACCTCTGGAATTTAAAGACAACGACTGATGGTTACAGGCCATCAAACAAAGCCGAACTACTTGAATTGGTGTGCCTGGAGTGGCATGAAGTCGCACAGCAGCAGTGTGACAGACTGGTGGAGTGGCATGAAGTCGCACAGCAGCAGTGTGACAGACTGGTGGAGTGGCATGAAGTCGCACAGCAGCAGTGTGACAGACAGGTGGAGTGCATGAAGTCGCACAGCAGCAATGTGACAGACTGGTGGAGTGGCATGAAGTCGCACA
>JACXGJ010017525.1:0-11097 GCA_016801105.1 Esox niger
ACACACACACACACACCCTGTCAATACAACACACACACACACACCCTGTCAATACAACACACACACACACACCCTGTCAATACAACACACACACACACCCTGTCAATACAACACACACACACACACACACCCTGTCATAAGTAGACTCTGGCAAACACACGCTCCGTCAATCACCCCTTCACGCACCTCATGTGTGACCTCCTGCCTTTCTCTGTAGTTTAACCCGGAAGATAAATCAGCTCAGCACCACAACGCCCACCACTGTCTGGAGATCACTGTAAACTGTTCTCCCAACATAGACCACTGTATCATCAGATCCACCTGCACAGGTAACAGTACTGGGTCTGCCTTGTCTCCCCTGTGGAGCGTGACGAGGGATGTTATTTCTGACTCCGCTAAGGCATATTGGGTAATGCAGTGTGTCCCTTCTCCAGTGGGCTCGGCTGTGTGTGTGAGCGGCCAGGGGGCGTGTCCTACTATCAAACACTGCAACATCAGCGACTGTGAGAATGTTGGACTTTACATCACTGACCACGCGCAGGTAAACACACCAGTGACAGACACCATTAACCACACCTAAACACGCCCTCTGTGTTCCTGCATGGTATCTGAGGACAATGACGTGATAATGAATTACAGGGTATCTATGAGGATAATGAGATCAGTAATAATGCGCTGGCGGGGATCTGGGTTAAAAACCATGGCAACCCTATCATCAGACGAAACCATATCCACCACGGCCGAGATGTAGGAGTCTTCACCTTCGACCACGGCATGGTAACTCATTCTGACCGTAAACCTCCAACCTCTCACTGTTCAGCGGACAGCTCTTTACCGTTTGTCGGGCCATGCCGTATATAACAGCATGTCCTCACTTCCGCAGGGTTATTTTGAGAGCTGTAACATCCACAGGAACCGTATAGCAGGTTTTGAGGTCAAGGCGTATGCTAACCCTACAGTGGTTCGCTGTGAGATCCATCATGGACAGACAGGAGGCATCTATGTACATGAAAAAGGACGAGGGCAGTTTATAGAAAACAAGATCTATGCCAACAACTTTGCTGGAGTCTGGATCACCTCCAACAGCGACCCTACGATACGGTACGCACACTGACCTTACGATACGGTATGCACACTGTGACCCTACGATTCGGTACGCACGCTGCGACCCAACAAGACGGTACACACGCTGTGACCCTACGAGACGGTACGCACACACTGACTTTGACCCTGTGATACGTGCAATACAGTACACATCACCTCTCTTACTACTAAGAGCTACTTGTAAATGTTCTGTTCTGTGCATCTTCAGGGGCAATGCCATCTTCAACGGTAACCAAGGGGGCGTGTACATTTTCGGCGATGGCCGTGGTCTGATCGAGGGGAATGATATCCACGGAAATGCTCTGGCAGGAATCCAGATCAGAACCAACAGTTGCCCGATTGTACGCCACAACAAGATTCACGACGGACAGCATGGCGGAATCTACGTGGTAAATACAAGTAGATATCGAGATTTATACAAGTCATATTGAGATTTTAATCCTGTGGATTTTCAAGCTTCTCTGGAGACATTGACAAAAGTGTGTGTGTGTGTGTGTGTGTGTGTGTGTGTGTGTGTGTGTGTGTGTGTGTGTGTGTGTGTGTGTGTGTGTGTGTGCAGCATGAGAAGGGCCAGGGTGTGATCGAGGAGAATGAGGTGTACAGCAACACGCTGGCAGGTGTCTGGGTGACCACTGGCAGCACACCGGTTCTCCGAAGGAACCGTATCCACAGCGGCAAGCAGGTAACTAAGTCTTGCACTGTTACTGTGGTACTACAGAGCTTCCGGAAAGTGAAGACTAGTGATGGCCGAACAGGTCTTCATAAGTGTTATTTTAGCAGCAGGATATTATGCTGGCAGCACTCCGATTTTCTTTTTCAAAATAAAAGCCATCATTGAAATTTACAAGAAAAAAATATCTTGTTATGCTGAATTTATTAGATATTAAATGTATTTGTTTTTGCCATCAATATATACTACAGCTACCCAACCCATCCTGGAAATATACTATCATGTAGGTCTATTTAACCTGTTATGTGACAACTGATTTAGCTTTTCAACCAGATAATCATTAAAACCAGATGTGCCAAATTAGAGTTGGAGAAAACCTACAGGACAGTATATCTCCAGGAACAGGTTTGTGCATCCCTGGTCTATACAATACGCCATGTGAATTTTTTTGAGGGAAGAAACTATAAAATATTTAATTTAAGTATTCAGACCCTTTGCTATGACACTACAAATTATGCTCAGGTGCATCTTGTGTCCTTTGATCGTCCCTGGGGTTCCTCTAGAACTTCGAGTCCATATGTGACATTCAGTTGACTTGGATATAAGTTAGAAGAGCATACACCTGTCTATGGAATGTCCTACACTTCACAGTCCAAGTCAGAGCAAAAACCAAGTCATGAAGAAACTCTCCATAGATGTCCAAGATTGTGTGGAGGCTTGGATTTAGGGATGGTTATCAAAGAAATTGCTCAAGCTTTTATAGTTGCCAAGAGCAAAATGAGCTCCATAATTTGTGAAATGGAAGATGTTTGAAACCACCGAGGTTTCCTAGAGCTGCCCATCTGTCCAAACTAACCAGACAAGGAGGTCCATAGACTGGGGCGATGATTCATTTGACAGCATGACAACAATTTAAGGAACACAGCCAAGACTTGAAAATAGCAGTTCACCAATCTGACAGAGCATGACAGGATCTACAAGGATGAATGAGAGAAACTTCCCAAATCCTGCTGATTCAAGCTGGTCGAGACTTACCCAAGAAATCTTGAATTTGGGATCGCTGCCAAAGGAGCATCTACAAACTAGTGAAAAAATGGTCTATATACTTAAGATTTCCTTTTTCAATATATAGGCAAAAACATTTTACTTTCGCTCTGTCGATATGAGTACTCTGTGCAGGTTATTGGCATTATTATGATTTTTTTTTAATCAATTATGAATATTGTCTTTAACACAAGTTTGGAAAATGTTTGTTTAAATCATTGATTATGAAACCATCGTTGTCCTCCCTTTGTCAGGTGGGCGTGTATTTTTATGACAACGGTCATGGGGTCTTGGAAGACAATGACATCTACAATCACATGTACTCTGGTGTTCAGATACGGTAGGTCGTGACTCCTCACACACCTGTCGACGGTTACTGTAATGCTGCTTTTAAAGTTGGAATACGGCTTCACTGACACTTTTTGGCTGTAGGACGGGCAGCAACCCCAAGATCAGACGCAACAAGATCTGGGGGGGACAGAACGGGGGCATTCTGGTCTACAACTCGGGTCTGGGTTTCATTGAGGACAACGAGATCTTCGACAATGCCATGGCAGGTGTGTGGATTAAGACGGACAGCAACCCCACGCTGCGTCGCAACAAGATCCACGACGGAAGAGATGGAGGCATCTGTATCTTCAATGGAGGGAGAGGTCTTCTGGAGGAGAACGACATCTTCAGGAATGCTCAGGCAGGAGTCCTGATCAGTACCAACAGCCACCCGGTGCTTCGCAAGAACCGAATCTTTGACGGCTTCGCTGCAGGTCATTTGCCCCTGCATTCACGTTCACCTACAGTAACATACCAACACTGGTTGGTAAGTAGTGTAACCAGTCCTCACCCAACACCAATGTTGTACATGTCCTTTCCTGTCTCAGGGATTGAGATAACCAACCACGCCACAGCCACTCTAGAGGGAAACCAGATCTTCAACAACCGTTTCGGAGGCCTGTTTCTTGCCTCGGGTGTCAACGTCACCATGAAAGGTACTGACGAATTTGGGTAGTCTAGTGCTAGAAACTTTGGGTACTTCATCACTAATTGAAAGGTAGCCACATTTCTGAGGGAGACACTTTTCTGAGGAAAAAAGAAAACTCAAATTATGAACAATTCATGTGTAATATTCATGATAGTGTTAACATTGACCGTGACACTTTCATTCTCCACTGTTGGACACATGGTGTGCCAGAATATACAAATGATTTGATGAATCTTCTGAATTTGGCCTTATTGGCATCATCTCAGTGAGCATTGTAGCACAAACAATTGAGATGAGGAAATGTAAAATTCAGCCAGAAGGAGGTATATGCTTTTTGAAGGAAGTATATGCTTTAATTAACAAATTTTCCCCAGTCATTCTATGCAGATTCATCACTCGCCCTTGTAACGAGCCCTGCACATCTTGTGTGCATCGTAGATGGAAACAGAAGACACGTATGTGTTCCTGAGAGTCTTGGCTTTCAGGAATGGGCTCATATTCTAATATCTGTGACTGTTCAAAAGCTGGGGTCCAGTTCAAATGAATATTACAGCTCCATTTGTCCCAACCACTTCCAGTGGATGTCAAAAGGACTCCCACCACCAGTGTTCTGGGGACTAATTAAGCAGCGCATTCAGCTTACTATTGAGAACAGCTTGCATAGCACATTCATTCAGAATATTGCCTCCTCGATTAAGTTGCAGACAGACGCACAATGACAGTGGCTGGCTTATAATGTAAACGGGTCTGCACTCTGGATATTTGTTTTGCCAAAGCCCATTCAGTGAAGAGACACTGATCCCTCTTCCTCCTCTCTTCTAGATAACAAAATAATGAACAACCAGGATGCAATAGAGAAGGCTGTGAGCAGAGGACAGTGTCTCTACAAGATCTCCAGCTATACCTCCTACCCCATGCATGACTTCTATAGGTAGGTAGCCCCCACGCATTACTTTCAGTGAGTTACACCTCAGTGAAATGACACGGTCTGTTAACGCCGCGTCTCCAGGTGTCACACTTGCAACACGACAGACAGGAACGCCATCTGTGTGAACTGCATCAAGAAGTGTCACCAAGGACACGACGTTGAGTTTATACGACATGATAGGTGAGTAGACCCTCACCGTGTATTGGGCTGGCTAGATATTTCCATCACTGCAACCCCGCCGCCATTTTGTTTTCGGAGAACACAGTGACACATTCCTTGCCTGAACTTCTTTCCGTCTTAACCCGTGTAATGTTGACCCTGTCCTTCCTCGTCGTGTCTTGTGTTAATCCTCTTTTCTTTCTTTAGGTTTTTCTGTGACTGTGGAGCAGGAACGCTGTCCAACCCCTGTACCCTGGCAGGAGAACCAACACACGACACAGATACTCTTTATGACTCGGCCCCACCCATAGAGTCCAACACTCTGCAGCACAACTGAAACCCTGCCCCCTTATAATCTACACACACTACAAATTCACAACACATACTACACTCATGTACATTATATAGACACACACACACTCAAAACTGCAGCCAGATAGACTGAATGTGTTCTCATCAGCGACAGTACAGAGGAACTCTTGAGGCTCAGAATGGGTCTGCTGCATTGGGAGTCTCGTCCTGTGAGCTGAGGAGCTGGTCTGTATTGGACTGGTCTTTTTTTGGTTGTCTGCCACCGCCCTGGTCTACATAATGAGAGACAGACTCTGAACGGCCGCATGAGATTCTCACTGCTGCGTCTCTGGTCACCAAATGGACAGATAAAGGATGGAGGGACTCGAAGAGCGTGGGGGAAGTCAGGCTACGGATGATGTCTGAGTTGCCTAAGAGACTTGCTTTGCATATGACCCTGGTCCTCTCTGAGGCTCTCCTGGCTCCTAGGAATCTGACTTCTTCCTCAAACAGGGAAAGATATGTAGTCCCGCCCACTGAGAAAGAAACTTCCTGTTCTGAGACGTTGCCGTCCTTGTGGCAACTGTTACTAGGCAGCAGATTGCTGATATATACATACATTCAGCTAAAAGAAAAGACTTTGTGATCGAGCACTTCAGCTTTTATATGTTATTCTGATCAACAGATATTATTTTAATGCTTTCTCATGTAGTTTTGTATTTTCAAGCAAAAATCTTACTGTATTTGAATGTCTTTTTATTCTATATTATAATTATTAATTTTTTGTTGTTAGCCCAGGTTTGTTGCAGTAGCTCGTCCCAGTGGGTCAATTCTTTCTGTGAAAGAGAATCAAGTTTAACACTACAGACCCTCTCCAGGCTACTAGTTATAGGTGGTAACAGATTGTATGTATGCGCGCGTGCTTGTCTGAGTCTGTATGTGTGAACGGCTGTTGTTTAGGGGCATGTGAATGGTTGTGTTGTACTCAGTGTTTCTGGAGGGGGTCAGATATAAGGCGTAAGGCCTTCTGCCTGGGACAGATGAGTGATTCTGCAGCCTCCCTCTCCTACCTGTTTATTGTGGTGACTGTGGCGCTTCATGCAGCCTGGATCATATGCATGGTGTACCATAACATCTAGACTTAATATATTGTGAAGTATTAAACAACCATTATGTAGACGCTAGTATGAATTAAAAAAGGTTTAATTTCCTAGAAAGAAAAAAAAGAATGAGAAACTGGTCATTTGTAAGAAAATAAAACTTTATTAGATCAGTGGTGTGTGTCTAACTTCGGTAGTTTTTCATTCTCCATGAATTGGTGAATGTCAGTTTAAGTATGATTTTGGAGCCCAAGTAGCTATCCCCTACTGTCAACTAACTTGACTGCTAGTTTATTTGTTATGCATCTATTTTTATAGAAATAGGCTTTACCCTTTACTCCACAAAACAGCACATTAGTACTTTATAGGCTTATTGTAAAGAAATCTACCTCAACAGAATTGGGTCACATCAGCCTGAAAGTAAACTTCTAAACAATGTGAGGAGTGTTGTTACATGAAAGAAATGAAGGTTTGATCAAAGAAACATGGGAAAAATGCCTGGCAAATGTCTGAGTTACAACTTCTACTCAAATATATAGTAGAAATGTCATAAAATTAGATTCATTTTTAAATGTTGATTATTCAACATATCCGCTATCTTAGCTAAGAGGGTGTTTATGAATACAAGAACGGTTACTGTCAAAACAATACAAAGAATTTGCTAACAGTTGTTTAAGTTGAAACCAGGTTAAACATTCTATAAAACTAGAAAGACATGGAGGAACACTGAAATGAATCGACCAAGGGCTGATTACTACAACTGCCACTGGGGACATCCTACAAAGATGTGCCAACCAACCACAAGGCAGGTGTTAGGCTTTGGGGGTGGAGCTTGCCAGGAGGTCTGTGATGTAAGTATTGTTATGGGCAAGAAGTTCCTCCTTCATGGCTTTAAGCTCATCCTTCACCTCCTGGTCAGTCATGGTGGCAGCTGGCAGAGATTTGACCTTCTCTAGAAATGACTGGATCAATGCTTCTCCGTCCTGGAGAGAGCAAGAGAAAGCACACACCAAGTCAATGACCTTGAGGTACGGATGGAGTGGCCTCAGTGCTCTAACTCAGCCGGACAGTAAATACCAGCCATGAGGAACAAAGTTCAGCATTTCAGAGAGAATAGACAAAACAGTAGTGTGTGTGTACTCATCGGTTGTTCACCTGTCTGTCGCTGCGTCTTTTCTTGGCCTCTGGGCCCTCATCCTCGCTAGGCTCCTCGTCCTGAAACTCCTCCAGTTCTGCCGCCTTCTGCTTCGCCATGGCAACCACAGCCGGTGGGAAACACGCCAACTCCGCCACATGGATCCCAAAGCTCTGGTCACACACACCTACACACACATACACAGTCAACCGCTGCCCTGTACACTGGAAAGTAGTGGTGTGTGTGTGTGGGTGCGTGCGTACCTGGTTTGACCCTGTAGAGCATGGTGAGTGTGTGTTCAGTAGTCAGAGCGGTGACATGCAGGTTGTGGACAGTGGGCTGGTGGGTGGCCAATGCCGTAAGCTCGTGGAAGTGGGTGGCAAACAGACAGAAGCAGCCGATCTTCGTGGCGATGTGTTCACTGATGGCCCAGGCCAGACCAAAACCATCGTACGTAGATGTTCCTCGACCCAACTCGTCAATTATTATCAGAGAGTCCTTAGTGGCGGAACTAGAGAAGAAAGTTGGCACCAACACGTCAGTGGACAATGTCCAATGCCTTTAACCAGTCATGATACTCCAGTGGTGTTTTTCCACTGGGTTTTTGTCATGTACCTCGGTTTGGTAATATACCTTTTTGTATGACCTCTTCTAAAATGAATTTGGCTCGATGTGAAAGCGCACGTTCTCACCGGAGTATAGCTGCGGTCTCCAGCATCTCAGACATGAATGTGGACACGCCCTTGATCTGGCTATCACCTGCCCCAACGCGGCACTGAACGCTGTCAATCATGCTGAGCTCAGCCTTCTCACAGGGTACAAAGCAACCAATCTGAGCCATCAGAGAGATAACGCCCACCTGCCGGATAAAGGTCGACTTTCCACCCATATTTGGGCCTGCAAAGGGGGAGGGTAAACGAGTCAGCCAGGCCAGAGGAGTGTGTAATTAAAACACAGTGCAGCATCTACCTGTAATGATGTAGAAGCTCCGCTCCCCCTGGATAAGGGATATATCATTAGGTATAAAGGCTGTGTCTGCGTCCGACTCAAGGCAGGGGTGCCGGGCCTGTTGGAGCTCCAGGCGCCTGCAGTCCGTATCCAGAAGTTTTGGCCTGACATACGGAATGGGGGCGGAGACCGAAGCCACAGAGAAGCTGACCACAGCATCCAGCTGGGCTATTATGTCACTCAACGACTGCAGGGGGTCCACATAGCCTGGGGAGGTGGGGGCGCAACGTCAGGGGGTACAGTCCCAGCATTCACCTCATCCTACGTCAGGCCCGACAGGAAGTGGCGGAGGTAATGTGTGTTCTCACCGGAGGCGATGCTGATGATCTCCTTCACTATGGCGTCTTGTGCTTCCTCATACTCCCCTCTGCTTCTGGTGTAGTCCTCGTTCAGAGAGCTCAGCTTACTACACACACACACACACACACACACACAGAAATTGCATGCTCCCTTGCCCAATTCTATCACACACACACTGCAGGCCCAAGAACGTGTGTGTGTGTGTTGCCAGACAAACCTGTTGGTGAAGCGTACCCCGTTCTTCTGTACATCCAGTGTTGTGAACTTCTTGTTGTTCCTCAGACTCTTCTCCTCTTTACAGGTCACCCTCATGTAATAGCCCAACACACTGTTACACTCCAACTTCACCGTCTTACCAGCATCCAGACCTAAACACACGTAAAGAAATGGATTGTTTTGATATGAAGTGTCCATTTAACGTTTCTCATGTCTGTGCGTGTGAGCGAGCGTGTACCCAGTTCTCGTGCTGCACTATTCAATACACTGTCCATGCTTCTCTCCATTGAGTCCATCTTCTCCCTTAGCTCAGAGAGCACCGGATCAAATGACGCCTTCACCAAGAACTCATGGTGCTCCACCTACACACACACACATACACAGACAACCTCATGGGGACCAGAAAATAGAAATTGCCCTAATCTTAACCATTAAACTAACCCTAACTGTAACCCTTACCCTAACGTAAAAAAAGTAATATTTATGCCTGAACTTTACCTAGGTGTAATGCTTAACCTTAACCCTAAACTCAACCAACAATGCCTGGACCTTAAAGAAACCCCAAATTTTAACGCTAAAATTAATTGTAAGTTCGACCCTAAACTTATACCCTGAGCCAGAAATCGACTTTTGCCTCACGGGGACCGGCAAAAGGTCCCCATGAGTTCAATTTCTTCTGGTTTTACTATACTTATTGGGACATTTGAAAGTATAGTTAAAACACACACTTCCTGTCTAATATATTCTACATCACACAAACCCAACAGTGCATGAAAGCACACCCTACCTGGTTCATATCAAGTGTAGTTTCAATCATTTCCTGGTACTTGATGAAGTCCGTCTGCAGGTCTCTGAGAGGGGAGATGAACACAGCCTCCAGGAGCATCTGGTGGCTTCCTACCACACAGGACAGAGCTGGGGAGTTAGGACAGTCTGGCCAGATTGCCCAGGGCAAGTAAACCAAACTATCAAGTCAGTGAAATGCAGTGTGACCAATAAAGTCAGGAAAAGTAAAATGCTTGGTTGTAGAACAGGGATAAGCTAGACAAGGTAAAATCATCAGAATCATCAAGACTGCTTACTCAGTAAATTTCATATAATTTCAGGTACCCAGACCAATTTCTGAAGCTATTAAAGTGAATATTAAGGCAGAACATAGCCAAATAACACCATCCAAAGGTCTGCATTTAGACATTTACACAACATTGTTCAACATAAATGCAAGCTTTGAAATTTTCAAGTGACTGAGACAAAAGTAGACAGACTAACAACACCTTTCTACTATTAATAGGCTCACTCCGGTCACATGATCATCCATCTGCAACCTCCTTCCACCTCAAAGTCCCAACATGTAAACCAATCCTTGCTTTAGAAGAACGAGTGACAACCCACCTGATCACACTGAACCTGACAACAGTCCACCCCTTCTCAAAACCACCCCTTCAATCTCATTTTGGGATTTGTGGCTACACGTATGAGTGCGCTTTAAAAACACAGCGTGCTTTTGATGGTGCTTGGCCGTTTCAATGGGGTGAGACCCGACCAAACTGCACCCTTAAATCTTCCCAGACATTTATAGAGACACTAAAATGCAATTGCTGTCATTATCACTTCTGAGGACGCCATTCACGTTACGCAGCCAAAAATTATGAATACCTGTTATATTTATCAAATGTCTGTTTAAAGTAACTCCTCCTAATAGAGACCCTTGTGTATTTACAATGAGGCTCTTACATTTTTTTCTCCCTGGTCTTTTTACCTTGATGTTTTTCCAGAGCCAATAAAAGAGCAGGGATCTGGCCCACGGCCTGGTAACCACGGTAGCAGTCCTGCAGCGTTGCAGAGCACCGGTGGAACTTCTTGGACAAACGTTGGAGATCTGGGAACCGCCGCAACAGATCGTCCTGAAGTGTCTGTCGGACCTCACTGTCATTCACCAGACACTCCACTAGGTTCAGCCTACACACACACACACACACACACACACACACACACACACACACACACACACACACACAAAGCTTAAGTTAACCATGCATCGAATGCTAGCCACAACGTATTCTAACAAATTGAAATCAACATGGGGCAGGAGGGGGAGAAATAATTTGTGACCTATATATGTTACAAATTACCTTTTTGTAATTTGTAACATATATATTTTAC
>JACXGJ010017526.1:0-11096 GCA_016801105.1 Esox niger
TGGGGCGGTGGAGAAGGTCCGGCCCGGTGGAGAAGGTCTGGGCCGGTGGAGAAGGTCCCTGACTGGTTGAGAATGTCCGGGCCAGTGGAGAAGGTCCGGCCCGGTGGAGAAGGTCCGGGCCGGTGGAGAAGGTCCGGCCCGGTGGAGAAGGTCCGGCCCGGTGGAGAATGTCTGGGCCAGTGGAGAAGGTCTGGGCCGGTGGAGAAGGTCCGGGCCGGTGGAGAAGGTTCGGCCCGGTGGAGAAGGTCTGGGCCGGTGGAGAATGTCCAGGCCAGTGGAGAAGGTCCAGCCCGGTGGAGAAGGTCTGGGCTTGTGGAGAATGTCCAGCCCGGTGGAGAAGGTCTGGGCTTGTGGAGAAGGTCCAGGCCAGTGGAGAAGGTCTGGCCCGGTGGAGAATGTCTGGCCCGGTGGAGAAGGTCTGGGGCAGTGGAGAAGGTCTGGGCCGGTGGAGAATGTCCAGCCCGGTGGAGAAGGTCTGGGCTTGTGGAGAAGGTCCGGGCCAGTGGAGAAGGTCCAGCCCGGTGGAGAAGGTCTGGGCTTGTGGACTAGTCAAGCCTCAGCACTCTTCCTAGGGATTAAAAGATGGAGGGAATGATGCCCAGAGGAAGACGAGGGAGGTGGAACGGAATGAGGGAGGTTCAAGCGTGTGACAAGAGCACACAAACACACACACACACACACACACACACACACACACACACACACATATATATATATATATATATATTGAAAAGGGAAGCTTTGAGTGAGGAACCAAAGGGTTACATTTGCAGTGGTCTCTTCATTTGAACTTTTCTGTTCTGTGTGTGTGTGTCTGTGTGTGTGTGTGTGTGTGTGAGTGTGTATATGTACAGTTTGACTGTATACAAGAACACACCACACATACCTAAATTAGTCTGGCAGTTAGTTATCTGCAATATGCAGTGCTTTACATTAACTTTTTGCTCACCAGCAACTGTGGCTAGTGGTTATTAAAATTTACCTAGCCAGTCAGAATTTTCACTAGCTTCCATTTTGTTGTTGGGGAATTACATTTTATTTGACGAAATATGACTATGTTGTGCTACATCTTAGCCTGTCTTGTTCACTGGTTTAGTCATTATTAGGCAAAAATTATACCCGTACTCTACCAGACACCCCTCTGTGAAATACTGTATATAATGTGGCTACACACTTGAAAAAGACAGATATTATAGTGCAAAATCTGCCCTGTTGTCCATGTCCACTTGAACAGCTAATGCACGCTACAATATCCTCCCTAATATCAACCAAAATATGCAAGAAATATATTTATTCTTGACATAACCTAGAACTATTAATATGTTATTTTAAAAGATATATGAAATCACTCATCAGATGTTAATAATTAATTGCAGTAAATATTATTGTTGTCTATTTTTTATATGCTATGTTCTTGTTAATAGAGACCTGCATAAAAAATTTAACAGAGCTGTATTTATTTTAGCCTTGTCAAGTTATTTTCCCCACCCTTGCCTTGACGTCACATCGTAAATCTCCCTCCACTTCCTTCAGATGTACTAGGCTCTGCTGCTTTCGCTGATCCAGCGTCTTCACGTTCATACATTTATATTGTTAGAAACTTAAATATTTGAATCCTTTTTTTACTCTATAGATTGCTTACATTACCTGTTTTTGGTGATAAGACCATCAGATTAAGCTATGTACTTTCACCTGTCATCTTCGTGTGCCTTACGACCTCTTTTTAAAAACAATTCTGTAATTTCAGGCTACTGGAAGTCACCTGAAAATATATTTTTTTTAATGCGGATTAGATGTAGTTTGAGGTACTTACGTTTAAATGGCAGATTTTGACATGCTTGGGTGTAAAAGAAAACTAGGATCCACTTGTTTATCCGATCTTACTTATCTCCGCGATGTTTAGACCCATGTGGTTCTGTGTGCAAGGTTGCCAGATTTCATTGACCGTAAACTGTATTCTGCCCTGTCTCCCGAAAAGAAATCAACCCACCCAAGGCAACACTCCCCCCCCACCTGGCAACACTATGGGTGGAAAAGTTTCCTTCAACCATCATTTTAGCTGTAGTGTTGTGCTGGTATTTTATATATGAGCGCAGAATCATGTTTTACTATGCCAACACACAGAGGCGGTGCGAAATTTTGGGAAGGCTGTCGCCTTTGAGCTTTTAATGCAGGAAAAACTCTGTGTAGATATATAGAATGCCACCCGCCAAAGTGGCTAGTAAGTGTGACTGTGTCACACGCCACAGCTGAATTCTACCCGCATTTGGCGGGTGGGTGGGTGCCAATGTCATGCCTTGTATATATGCATGTCCTCTACGGTGCCATCAGTGCTACTTTAATGGCTGCAGCCCCTATCTCTTATGTAAGGATGTTGTGGGTCTGTGTTGAGTTGTTGCTTCCGGACATGATATGTCCCAATAAGACCCCCATCCTCACTGAGCCAATAGACAAAATCTCTGAGAGAAATATATACCAAATGTATAGGCTTTCAGAAGGGAAGAATGATTGGAAGATGATTAATGTGTCGTAAACACAGGTGTACATTAGTTTCGCCGTTGGATCACTTTCCAAATCAGAGCTACCTTTCATGTTTTATTCGTAATGGGGTCGAAACCTTTTCTCATTTTCTGAAATGTGTTTTGCTGTGCTATCCGCCAAGCCTCAGTTGGCAATTTGTTTTAAAAAAAGAAAATACTGCCTAAGATTCCAAAGCCACAAAAGTAGATACTTCTGTATATGTAGAAATGGCATTCAATTCCCTAAGTAGCACACTCTTTTAAGCTAGGCCCATAAGGAATAGGTTTCCATTTGTCGGATGCCATTTTTGTTGTCTTTACAAAAATTGCATTCTATGCGTGATGGTTTTATGGATAGTTGATGAAGGATGATTAGTCCTAACTTCTCTGCCATATGTTCTTCTGGCATGTGTACTGTATATCCGTACTACACTGTATAGCCGTACCTTGTAGATGTAGTACGGATATGTTCTTGTGGCATGTGTACTGTATATCTGTGCTACATCTGCAAGGTACTAATTTCTCTGTCTGGAAGATAGAGATTTTAGAGGGTTGGAAAACTTCATCCATTTTGGGAATCTGTTATTATGACACACATGTTATGAGGAGCTGTAGAATGTGTAGATGTTCTAGATTAAAATGTTTATGTTTTGGAATGATTTGTTGGAAAGTTTAAATTAATATTTAAAGATTATCAAAGTTTAGAATGTGTGTACAATTCTGAAAAAGGGCAGAAGATTGAGAAGGTTTAGAATGTGCAAAAGGTTTAAGATAAATGGGTAAACATTTAGAATGTTTATAATATGTGGAAGGTGCAAATTCAAAGGATGAAAATTGAGAGGTTTTGAATATGTGCAAGGTTGTATTTAGAATTCAGCCAATTTCGATCCTCCCTGTGAAATCTACCGGTATTCACCACCGTTCAATCTTTATACATCCCTGTTTCCAAAAAGGTTGGAACTGTGTGAAATGCAAATAAAAACAGAATGCAATGATGTGCAAATAATTTATCCCTGTATTTAATTGAAAATTATACAAAGACAACATGTCAAATGTTGGAATTAAAATAATTATTCACCATTTTGAATTTGTTGCCAGCAACATGTTTCGAAAAAATACAAACAGAGATTTCTAAGGATTCTCTGAATGTTTTAATGATATTATGTACCGCAGATAATCAACCACCTCATAATCCCCAAGTCTAAACTCAAAGGCTTTGGTGACAGGGCTTCTCAAGGGTCGTTCCCAGGCTCTGGAACGCTCTCCCCAAAACCATTGGTCACTCTGAGACTATCCCCATCTTCCAGCAACACCTCAAGATTCATTTGTTCAAAAATGCCTACCCATAGCCATGCCAACTCCCACACTCTCAATCTTAGTTGTTGTCTCGAAGTATTTATTTTGTTTCTGTTTGTTTTCTGTTCCATGTGACTTTTGTACAGCGTCTTTGGGTCCTCGAAAAGTGCTATGAAAATATAATGTATCATTATTTATTATAGATGATTAGATCCCCAAACCCTCAATTTTTCATTGAGAAATGTTATTCTTACATTTTTGCACTATTTTCCATTGGGTGGAGAACCCCTCCCCTCACCACTTCTAACAGACCCATACTCTCTGGAATGATCTTTTAATTTCAAATCATGTTACTGACCTGTTGCCAATTGACCTAAGTAGTTGTGATATTCAATCAGGTTTAGTTTTTTGCATTGCACAACTTCTCCAGTCTTTTGTTGCCTCTGTTCCAAGTTTTTTTTTTTACATTTTGCTGGCTTCAAATTCAAAGTGGGCATACACTTCTCAAGAAACAATAAAATGTCTCAGTTTCAACATTTGATATGTTGTCTTTGTACTATTGCCTATTGAATATTGGGTTTAAATGATTTGCACATCATTGCATTCAGTTTCTATTTACATTTTACTTATATTTTATTTGTATTATTTGCAAATATTATCTAAATGCCACTTACATCATCGGCAAGGTCAGGAAGGAAGATTGGTTACATTCAAGAGCCCAGTCAGGTTAATGTGACTGACTGAGGCCCGAAGGTTTTCCTGTCAATATATTTCTTCCACTTCACACCAATGCAGAGGCCAGCTACAATGCCATTCCCAGTCATGTTAATCAGATGTTTTAGACTAACAAACGCCACCTACATTTTAGCATTTGTAGATTAGAGAGAAAAATATACAAAGTATACAAACAAACGGACAGTGCTCAGAACAACCCCCACCCCAAGACGCATATGTACAGTATGGACTGGTGCTAATGTGCTCCCTCAGTGGTTTCCAGTTTGGCAGTGTGTTAGGAGCGGTCCGGTCAGGGCCGTTGGATGAAACACTGATTGGTTCTCATTTAGAATGAGTGTCAGATTTTTCATCAGCTTTCTTGTTACCGGCCAAGTCTAACAAACACTGTGTCTGAGTCCTTGACAGCATGGTTACTGACATTAATGCATTAATACGCACACGCACACGCACACACACATGCGCGCGCGCACACACACACACACACACACACACACAAACACACGCACACAAAGTTTTAGGTCATCCTTACTTCAGATTCTCTAAAACAATATTAAGGTCTGTAATTTGCAGCAATCAATAAAAACTATTTATTTATAAGGCCCTTTTTACTTCTGCAGTTGTCACAAAGTGCTTTCACAAAACACCCAGCCTGAAAAACCCCAGGGTGCAAACAACAGTAGTGTTGAATTTCAGTGGCTAGGAAAACTCCCTAAGAAGGCCGAAATGTAGGATCTCTTCTGGTTGTGCCGGGTGAACATTTTAAGAGTACAAGTTGTAATAATTAAATGTAGGCTGGACATTGGGGTGGGAGGGGTGTGGTGGGGGGGTATCGTCTTGATCTGCAACAGAACCAGGAGGACTTTGAGCAGAGACAGCATCGGGTCTTTCAAGGCTGGTACTCCGGAGATGTGGGCCGAAACCTCATATCCTCCTGAGTTTAGACAGGGCAAGAGACAGGGAAACTTTGAATGTGCATTTCTTAGATCTACAAGGATTTACAGTGGAGAAGGAGAACTGAGTGGAGGAGGAGAACTGACCCTACTCCCCGGCACAATATAGCAGTGTAAAATCTTGGGGATGAGACGGGGGGTCCAGTGATACTGTGGCCCTATCCAGGGGAAGCCGCGGACAGGGCCCAACAGGCAGGAAGTCAATCCACCCACATTACCAATCATCAACCAAAGGGACACCAACCATCCGCAACCCCCCTGAAATGAGGGTAGAGTATTGCCAGTAGAGTCCAACGCAAGTTGCACGATGGGCGCAATGGGGAGACAACGACCAGCCAGTGACTCCACCCTCGAATGGCATTGGAGGGAGGGCATCCTAGTGGCGATGAGAACCTACCTGGCAAGACAACAAGGGTGGACAGTATCAAGTCTTTCCGGTCACCTTCACACTCCTTGGCCAGATAACAGTCATAGAGTCTTTAGTAGACCCTTGAAAGTTCGCATTGAGTCTGCATTTCTGACATTAATTGGGCCCCTTCACCGATAAGCAGTGTACGATCGCCGGCTGATTCTTTAGTCTAATACTGCGGATAATGGAATCGCCACTGACTAAATGTTTCAGTTTTTCTGGGCCGACGGTAGAAAATGCTTGCCGATCATTCCCCTCCGAAGGCGACTCAGGCCTTGACTCCGACTCCAGTTGGAAAAACCTGTAAAATCTCTGTCAGCTGTAGCAACGACCCAGGTTTAACTGGTCGGCGGCATTTCTTCCCAGTGACCAAGAGAAAGTTCTTGCCCAGCTGCAGGAGCTGTGCTGGGGGGCTACCAACACGATCTTTTCTTCCTGGTGTCACAGACGCAGTTTTTTACGTTTCTTCACCAACATAATCCATGTCTGACATTTGCGTCTGAAGCCGAGCCTCTAACTCTGCTATCTTTACCTGAAGACGATAGTTCTCATTTATGAGGCATAATTGTACTTAGCTTCGGGTGTTCAGGGGTGAGTAGGTCTGTTTATTATGTCCAAATACATTCCTGGTATAGAAAAGTTGAGTTAAAAATCTATAGATAAAATAATATCTTGGTAAACGGATAAATAGAACTGAGCCACTCAGTTTATAAAGAACACATTTGAAAAGGTAGGTAACAGCAAGCAGCTTTCAGCACATCATCAATCCCTTAACTTGCACATAGATTCCCCGCCAACAGGGATCTTAGTGGAAGAAAAGAAAACACGACAAAGTGAATTAAAACATGACTCTTGCTAAACACACACAAATGGCATTCACCTATTCTGTGAGTGCAACTGAACTGCTGATGCTTTATGAACTTCCTTAAACTGACGCCTCTATTTTTGCCTTTATCTCCCTCCCTCCAACATTCTCCTTCATTCATTTTCAACAAGGACGTGTCCTTTACTTCTTTCCTTCTCTGGCTTCTGAAGTGTCTTGGTTTATCTCTTTCATCCCCTTTCATTGTGCATTAGCTAGTTGTGTGGACTCACAGACAGCTACATGGACCATTAGTGTTAGCCTCCCTTCGTATGAGAGACACATGGAGAGTGTTCCAGGAATGTGGCATCTGGTCAGGCCATTACACAGTGTGTGTGTGTGTGTGTGTGTGTGTGTGTGTGTGTGTGTGTGTGTGCGTGCGTGCGTGCGTGCGTGCGTGTGTATGCGCGCCTGTTGGGTTGGAGGGGGACTGGAGACAGAGGTCATTACAGACTGCAAAAAACCCAAGGGGCAAGATCAACACACACCCACATGCGCGCACATGCAAACACACACTCTGATCCGGTGAAGCCTGGTTGTTTAGTCCTCTGACAACCACTAACCTTCCGTAGGTCTCTTGTGGGTCTTCACCACTAGCCAGTTGTGTTATTGCTAACCAGCCAAATGGTGTCCGCAGGGCTTGGCTGGGATTTGGAGTGGTCAGAGAGCAAATACTGTCTCACTCTCACACATTCTGCAATAACTCCACCCCTTACACATTCTGAACAAACCACACTCTCCTACACATTCTGAACTGAGCCCACATGCCTACACATCCTGAACTGACCCCACTCTCCTACACATCCTGAACTGACCCCACACTCCTACACATCCTGAACTGACCCCACACTCCTACACATCCTGAATTGACCCCACAATCCACAAAAAACAATTATGTGTTCTCATGAAGATGCCCATCTAGTGCATTCCACTTTTAGGTGATATTGTAAGCTAGCTAATGTCTTTGTGAATAGAAGTAATGTCTCACGAAAATATGCCTGGGCAGGCTGTGATATCAAAAACTTTCTTTCAATATGATGGAGATGGTGACCAAAAAGAAAATGTTTCAATTTGGTACTTTTTCGTTGTTGTAATGTAAAAGCAAAAGGTAAAAAAATCTTAAGAGATGTTGTTCTCAAGAAAATCTAGTAAACACCAGGTTTGGAATGTCTTCATTTTAGGGACAAAGCCATTTGGCCTTTGGTTTCACACATTTGTTTTAGGGCACAAAGGCCATTGAATGAAATAAGAGGATTTTGAGCAAATAAACAACTTCTATTGCCCATAATAAATAAAAATGCCTGGCATAAAACCATACATTATTCAAATTTTTTAAATCATATTTTGAATAATAACTTTTTCCGCACAAAACGTTATTGTCATGTTTTAATCCTTAAAATAACATCTACTCCCTCAAACATTTTATACATTTGGGAATCTGTTTCATTTCAGAAGTTTTGTGAGCACTTGCTGACTGCAGGTTTTTCACAGTCGTACGGGCACAAAGCCATAGTGGCCTTAGGTCGTACAATAATTTTCGGGTCAATACAGCCAAAGCGAAGGGCAACAATGGTCATGTCCGTTGTGAAATTCCTACGCTGGTAAACACATTTTACCTTAGAGTTATGAAATCCCAAACACAATTTGGCTATGCTTGGCAAGGTGTTTGTTGAAACACTACCCACATCCCTGACACATCCCAAAGAGATCACTAGGATTAAAGGTGAGTGTTGTTACACTCATGTATTGAAGGTATAGTGGGGAGAACAAGTATTTGATACACTGCTGATTTTGCAGGTTTTCCTATTTACAAAGCATGTGGGTCTTTAATTGTCCGTGTTGCCCAGCGACAGCCCCAAAACCTGAAGGATCTGGAGAAGGTCTGTATGGAGGAGTGGGCCAAAATTCCTGCTACAGTGTGTTTAAACCTGGTCAAGAACTACAGGAAACGTATGATCTCTGTAATTGCAAAAAAAGATTTCTGTACCAAATATTAAGTTCTGCTTTTCTGATGTATCAAATACTTATGTCATGCAATAAAATTCTAATTAATTATTTAAAAATTATACAATGTGATTTTCTGGATTTTTCCTCTACATGCTTTGTAAGTAGGAAAACCTGCAAAATCAGCAGTGTATCAAGTACTTGTTCTTCCCACTGTATATTAGGGTGCAGGATGTTGGTGGATGAGCATAAATCACTGGTTCCGCTCTAATTGTAGTAATTCCAGAGGTGGACCTTTGCTAAAAATTCAACAGGGGTGTTTTTGCATTGCAATATAGGAAAACATCCATAAAATCCATCCAGATATAGTAGAATTATAATGTTTCACAAAATGTACTTACCAATAAGGTGCTTGTGTGCATACAAAAGCACCTCCTAAAATGGGGAATTTTTATTGGTCAAGGCACACTGGCTTTTGATGTCAAATAGAAAAGTATCAACATCCCTCTTTTCCATCTGCATCAGTAAGACACAACATTATCACTCCTTAAATGAGGATTGGTTCACTGCAGCAAGCAAATCCCTGGTTCACTGCAGCAAGTCATTTCCTGGTTGCTAAAATTTGAAATAACTTTTTTTATCCATCTCTAAATATTGTTTTGGAAAGCTGGTTGACCGAAAGTGCAAGAAAAGCGAGAGCTGAATGTCGGTTCAGGTTCACAGCTTGACTGAGAGCGTCTGAGTTTTGTTTTTTGGTTTCAGTTTCATACAGTTGAGGTAACTGTATACCTCAAGTTAACCACTTCACCCGGTAAAAAAACATCAGTGTTCAAGTGAAATCGTGATATCTTGTTTACTGTACTAACTCCACACTCCACAAAAGTGCCCACCATCTTCTCTTGCCACTGTTTCATCTGCCTTTTGGGAGTTTTTATGCTGGAGTTTCTTTAACAGACCTAGCGAAGACTGCTGATGTGAAAACTGATGCAGTAGGTTCCTTATATAAAATATGCACATTGGGTTGACTGATTGATCAAGCACTCCACTGCTGCCTTTATGCAAACCCATTCACCACTCTCATATTCTACTGAATTAACCCTGTTCAGGGTGCTTCCAAATACTGCATTACTTTCACCACTTGTTTTGTAAGAGTGCGTGTGCCTGTGTGAGCATTTTATAAAACCTGTACTGAGTCAGCTGGAACCCAAGAATGAAATCATATTATCAACACACTTGGTGAGAGAAATGGACGGGGTTAATCGGCTGTACCCGTATTTTTACTGTAGGAAGAAGTTCACCTTACTGCAATGGTTGATGACATGGTTCCCTGTTCACCCACTCAATGTTTTGTGTGAAAGAAGTAGAGAGAGAGAAGAGAAACAGTGAGAAGAAAGAGAGACAGAAAGCGTGAGAGAAAATATAGACAGAGAGAGTGACCAAAAGACTCCCGGTATCAGGAGTGAGACACAGGAGAACGAGCAAGAGAGTTAAAAGACAGTAAAAAAGAGAAGCAAAGACCTATTGAGAGATGGAGAATGAGAGTAAAACCGGCGGATGGAAGGAGTGTGATAATGTTCTGTGAAGGTTTTTGGAAGCTACAGGAAGTGAGGGATACTGATGAAAGGGTGTAGGAGAAAAACCTGGGCTGCTGAACAGCTGTCTTTCATTAGCATGTTTGTGATGCTGTGTCTCACCCTCTGACTGTCCTGAGAGGAATGGAAAAAGAGAGACACTGTATGAGGGATGTGGGTTTGACTCCTGTGTAGTCTGCACTGTCTAAATATTTTAATGGCAACGCTGAATAAATGACAGTCAAGATGTAAGTTCATTTCACCTTAGCCAGAGACCGCGTAGTGGCCTCTATTCTGTCCTCAAGAACATAACAGTACACCGTCTTTTCATTTTGACAAAACCCTAGACCAGCACAGGCCCAATTGAACTTGTCAACTCATCAAGCCTTCGATGAGCTGTATCAGGTGAGAGTTTACGGGGCAAATAAAAAAACAACGGAGTTTGTTGTCTGGTGTGTGTTGCTGGAGGCAGGGTGATGGTTGTGGTCATGTATGTGTGTTGTTGGAGGCAGGGTGGTGGTTGTGGTTGTGGTTGTGTGATGTTGGAGGCAGTGTGGTGGTTGTGGTTGTGTGTTGTTGAACAGGGTGGTGGTTGTGGTCATGTGTGTTGTTGAACAGGGTGGTGGTTGGGGGTTGTGGGTGTGTGTTGCTGGAGGCAGGGTGGTGGTTGGGGTTGTGGGTGTGTGTTGCTGGAGGCAGGGTGGTGGTTGGGGTCGTGGGTGTGTGTTGTTGGAGGCAGGGTGGTGGTTGTGGTCGTGGGTGTGTGTTGTTGGAGGCAGGGTGGTGGTTGGGGTCGTGGGTGTGTGTTGT
>JACXGJ010017527.1:0-11096 GCA_016801105.1 Esox niger
GCAGAGAGGCAGCCGTAGAGGAAGGCAGCCAGCGTCAGGTGAGGCAGAGAGACAGCCAGCGTGGAGGGGGAGACGAGGCAGAGCGGCCCTGTAACACATACAACTTTCATTTAGTCCCCACCAGACGGAGACAGTCATACCCTGGTGTCTGTGCTACTGAGGACAGATGTCGACTGATATTCATGGGACTGAGCTCCCGGGATCCCCGCGTGGATGGGGACACATTTTAAAGACAAGAATAGACCCCGATGTGTCCCAGGAGCTGATCTGACGCCTGCGCTGTCATTGAGGTAATTATGGTCACGGTGATGGCATCTGTTAGGAGGGCTGATCCTAGACCTGCGCTCCTATAGGCCACCTCTCTTGTCCAATCATCCTTGGGGATCAGGAACATGAGCTGTGAACAATACATCAGTGAAACACACTGCGTTTTAATGATGGAGTTATTTTCCTGGAAGAACGACAGCACAGACGTACTGTTTGTCACAACCCAGTTAGGCAATGAAGAAAAAATGCACCAAAGAAAGCATAGCCTCTCTTGGCCAACGTCTCTTTTTGCACTTTGGTCCGCTTCAGTCGGAGGTGTGAAATGTACAAGTGTAAAAGCACTCACCTGTGCTCGGCTTTTGGTCCGCTTCAGTCGGAGGTGTGAAATGTACAAGTGTAAAAGCACTCACCTGTGCTCGGCTGTGTTCAACACTGTAGGGAGGTAACGAATTTAGACCTAAGTGACCAGATTAGGGGAGGTATGAAACAGTGTCAGTTGAGGTCACCGTTTAGTCATGAACTCCCTTTACCTGGTCGTTCAGGCCTGCGTTTGGGTCCTAAACTGGTAAACACAGTGGAGCACTTTTGCTTTGTACTTTTTACACGTCGTATTTTATAGTCCACTTTACTCCAAATGACAAGGTTCTGGGGTGTTGAGCCAGGAGAGGTAGCAGTCACATGCATACATTCACACACATGCCTTAGTCCTTAGAAGAACATGGCTGGACTGCCTAAATTACAACACATTGACCGACGATGCCCGTTTTGTACTGTAGCATCGCCTTCCACGGAGGCCAAACAAACTTTCAGTCAGGCGGTTTGTTTCTCGTAGGTTTGTGGACACATCTCACACCGCCGTCTACCACATCTAAGGCATCTGGGAATCTGCTCTAACCTCAGACATGGCAGAGAACTCCAAATGACCTCAGGTTTTGCATATCTGTCATTTACAATTTGCGGCTTTTGGATTGTCCTGAGCTGCACTGAATAAAGAGAGGGTACCCACTCTATGAAGTCAAGGGCACGCTTTGAACTCAGACAGATGAACCCCCCTCCTCACCCACCCCCTGCGCCCCCCCCCCTCCCACCGCCCTCTCTCTTCTCCCTCGACTCTCATACATTTCATGCCTCATTGCTGTTCAGCAGTAATGATCCTGATTTCATGGCGTGTCAGAGGAATGTTGGTGGCGCTGCTCTGACGTGGTGGCGCGGCTCGGGGGCTCCAGTCTCCCTGCACTCCACCTGTGCTGTGAGCAGGTGTCACTGTGTTGGGCGCAGGTAAAAAGAGACATCCAAACGGGGACGAGGGAGAGCGCAGTGACACACAGGTGACACGTCACGTCTCTCACGGTGAACTGAAATTGAAATATGGCGAGTAGCAGTGTCTCTCTCGGCGTCGCTCCTCGCTCGTCCGTGATTGATGCGGCGCCCAGGGGCAGTAATCCCTGAACCCTGCCCACTCCACTCTCTCCTCCGCCACCCAGCCCACTGGCAGCACCCCTCACAATGACATCATCAGCTGTGACAGGAGAATAAATCTGAGAGTGTCGGCGACAGCGGCCCATCCAGGGTCTGAGGGACACTGCTGACAGTTCTCAATAAACTCCAGCTTTTTTTTCTCCTTTTTTTATCTCGCTGGGCAGACAGTGGAATCCAGCTGTCAGCAGAATGAGATGATATTAGGAGGTCGCCCCTCCCTGGCCCGCTGTTCCCCCTTTCACCCCCTCCTCATAGTTATCCTCCATTCCCCTTCCCATTAACCTGTTCCCTTTGATCTCCATGCATGATGATATGCAAAACCAGCTGAATGGAGACTAGCATGGTTCAGTACTCCTCCTTCCCTGTGAGTCGGGTTCTCTCACTGCCCTTGTTACTATTTCTCAGATTAAATGAATTTCTAAGAATTCTGAGAGGATGAGAAAGAAGAAGGGAGAAAGTAAGAGTTGAGAAGAATCTAGAAAGTATTGGAGAATTTAACAAGGGCCTTTCTTGTATTAAAAATAAAACAGAAAATCCCATCTCAAAATAGCAATTTAATTCAAACCCCAGCTACATGTATCAAGCAAAATGTCTTCATTAGGTCTGGGGTCCTAAAAGCAAATACCAGGGCTACACAATGCTGAAGGTCTGACACTGACCTTTCTATGGTTTTAATCATTGCAACTCTTGACAGCTTAATAAGTTGAAGGTGCTGGATTGCAGCCTAACTTAATAAGGCCCACACCAGAGCCTTGGCCACCTATGATTGCTCCCATAAGTCTTGACACATCTGGTGTTGTGTGTCCTTGGGTGAGAGATATTTTCCATAACTTTCCTTACGTTCAAAAGGCGTCACCTCCCCCCCCCCCCTTTATTAGGAGCACGATGATACACTGCATAGTGTTTCGCAGTGGCTGAATCTGTCCGCAAGGCGTCTCACATTCATTACGCCGTATCGCCTGCTCCGACAGCCTCTGCCGCTTTCTGCCGGCCCGGGTCGCACGATGTTTGGCTCATTGCGTATTCTGATAATTTATGGGTGTACTTTGTAAATCACGCTGTTGTATTTAATTCATCCTGCCGACGTGTATTGTAATGTAGGATATATATGTCCTTATATTGTAGTTTATTACTCCTATAGACAAATTACCTACCATTTATGATGCACATAAGGTGTATAATTCTATATGCAGTAAAGTTGGGTTTTATGCGTTATAGCTTTCCCCCTCTTCCTTTCCCAGGTCCTCGCCGGCGCCTATGAAATCCTTCAGGTTAAAACAGTGTGCTCCTGCTGTACTGCCATCCACACCCTCCTCTGTCACGATTACACGTCCTTACGCACTATGCTTCTCTGTTTACCTCCGTAGAAACCATTTATTCAATCCCTTCCAGCGCGATAGTCTGGGATGGCTTCCCAATTGGCCCTCTGGGGCCCTGGTTAAAAGTAGTACACCAAATAGGGTACAGGGGCTAATTTGGGATGGATTCTGGGTCATATGACAGGAGAGGATGAACTGTCACATCCCATTAGGCAAGCTAGCACCGAGCAGATGTCACCTACGAAACGCGATAGCGTCCTTGATAACACGGGGGGCACATGTACATCTCCCGGCGATGACATGGTGAGATTGCGAACAAGCTAGCTTGTATCACATGGTAGCCAGGCGAAATGGCGCCATGCGGCGCGGTTCCGGAGTGACACGTGCATCGGGGAGACCGTGAATGCTGTATAATTGCCTGTATGTTGGGTCAACACTGTCATTTTGAACTTATTGATTCCTATTGACACCCGGGCAAGGGTTGAGTGAAACAGGAAGAATCTCATCTTCCCCCTGCTTACTGTTGACTCTGCCTGAGTCCCAAACAGCAGCCTGTCCCCTATACAGTGCACTTCATTGGGAAACACTATGTGCGGAGAAGCCTGCCATTTGGGAACCGCGTCGCAGTGGAGCACAGGACTACAGCTCTCACATCCGAGTCGGGACAGTAAAGTTCTCCCCAGCCAATGTGTTTTTGCAGACAGGGGTGTTTTTGACATACATTCATATCCTGGGCTTGATTTGTAATTTTAGACGTCCCGGGTTAAAAAGTGAAGGCGAATCCTGGAAACCTTTGCGAGGAACAAGGTGCCGGATGGAACAAGCTACGACAGCAGCGCAGTGCTTAAATAACTGAGAAGAAACTCATGCGCAATGCTGGTTAATTAATAGAAAATATCACTATAATGACCGCAATGCCTTAACACATCCTTAACACAACTGCCATCACTGCCAAAACTGATCTGTGCCCAAATTGTTAACTTATGAGACACTGACAACCAAACTCATCTCTTATTGTAATTCAAGCATTGCGCCCAGTCCATCGACCGGCCAAGCTAACTGGACCATTCCACATTACATTATTGGATCACAGTCATCAACACTACCGCAGATTATGCAAAGCGTGTATTCTTACCTTTCTGTTTAATTGTCAGAACCACTCTACCTAACAGCCACGGATCTCTCTTTCTTTCTGGGCTTTTCACTGGCCGACTGGCCCGCTGGTTGTAAAAATAAAACTTAATCTGATTGACTTTTAGACATGTCTAACATCAGCCATCAATACTCCACCACAGCTGGTGAACACATGCCCCTTGGCCACGTAGGCAGTGATGTGACTTTGCAAATAGGCTGTTGTGTTTGTGTATTTGATTTAGTTTAGTTATTTTAGACCACTTCTCTGGTCAAACTCTCATGCTTTATATTCTTATGAAGACAGATAACCTTATGTGTCAAATTAAATGCAGGTCCGAATGGGTGCCGGATAAGAGTCGTCAATTCCCAGGACTGGATCCGGAGGTCTCCAGGGTGATTATGGTGACAACAGCCATTTACTCGAAGCAAAACAAAAATGTTTTCGTTGAAAGTATACCTGTTTTGTCCTAATTTTTATTGTTTTATTTCAAATTCTTAGTGGGTAACTCAATCGTACACTGCTGTTCTTCATTTATGTTCAACCCACCACTTTCAAACAACAATAAAGGGAAATTGTGGTCTATTATGAATAATGGGGTTATTTAAAGGAGCCTTTTCCCGGGCTGTGATACAGACACAACCACCCTTACATGGACACCTCTCTTCGGGCAGCTAGGCAGGCGGGAAGGCAGAGCCAGACATCCTCACATCTTCATTAGTAGCCTGACCCAATATCGCCGCCGCCGAATGACTCCCAGGTCCCCAGGTTAGAATGAGGTTGCTCTTCTCTACAGACCTACTGTGTGATCAGGGTGCATGTTGCAGAGAGAGGCTAATGTGTTCATTCTGTCTCTCCCCCCCTCCTTCTCGTTCTCCCTCCTTGCCTCCTTCACTCTCTCTCTTTCTGTGTCTCTCTCTCTCCCCTTTCTCTCCCTCCATTCCTGCCTCCTTCATGCTCGCTCTATCCCTCCCTCTCTCTCTCTGTCTCTCAGTGGTCTGTTGGAGATGTTTTAATGAAGCCCTTTTGTTTGGGGCGTCGGGTTTCCTCAGTGCCATTGCCATCACACCGTGCCAAGCCCTCGGCTGATTGGCTGCTCTTAAAGGTGAGGATGAAAGCACTTGTGGGAGACACGGTGGGGATTGGGGAGGGCCACGATGCAGGGTGGGTGGGGGTGCAGGGTTTTAAAAAACCAGCCCCCTTGCTCTTTTAAATCCGTCCGTAACAGAGACAGAGCAAATTTAAATGTAAATTGCCTATTAGATTTTCATGTTAAGCAACTGTATCCTTGCAGTGAACAACGTCTGTTCTTCCTGCTTTCTGTAACAATGAGAAGAGGGTTTGGGACGCCGAGCTCATTTTGAACAGAAACAATAGAAAACATTTCTATTAGCTTGTTGTAAAAGATGTGTGTACATTTCTGTCTCTTTTGTTGCCTGTCATGTCTAGATGTTAATATAAGTGAAGTGTGTGTTATTTATGTGTGTCTGTGACGTGTTGTTTTCCATTGAGTGTCGAACCCTGGGAAGAATAGCTGTTGTCATAGCATCAGTTAATGTGTATCCAAATGAAACATAAAATAACCTTGTCAGGAAACATTTCAATTGTTGAAGACATACAGTAAAACAAATCAAATATTCCTTGTGAGTGGGTATAGTTAGTTTACTTCTTGAATTGGGAGATCATGAATATACCTGCTCAGTGGTCCACCATATCTTTACATAATAAAGCCCCTTCAAATGAATCCATCATTATCATAAGTCCCTTGACTTGAATAAGTGTGTACTCAAAGTTCAACCATTTATGTCTTTTTTCCCCCAAAAGTCATTTTGTGTCATTGTAAATCAATAATGTGTGTTAAAGACAAGGAAACACAGAGCATATAATAATTAATGATTTATAATTTTTAACACACTTTTTCAACATTCCTATATTTTAACGAAACTGATTCATTTTGAGATTTTTTTTACACACTCCCCGATTAAAGGAGAAAATGAAAGGACTTTGGTGTCTGTTTAAAGGGACAGTCCCAGGTCTTTGCCTCCAGGGCTTCATACCATCAGTGCTGACAGGGAGACCTGTGAACCATGGGAATTGTTTCATCGGTCACAACACATTATGCGCCCGGGTGAAAGAAGCCATATTCAGCTTTTCACTTACTCCGTCAATGCCTCACTTTTATAGTCCGGAGTGCTAGCTGACAAATCTGCTGTCCTGGCCTGCTGGAGGACTTAACAACTGCAAATGTTTCCTTCAATTTATATAATTCCTCGACTCTTTGAAATATGAACATAGGTCTGCTATCTCCGATGCACACTAATGGACTTTCACAACCACACGGGGACGGCTGTACCGCCACTCGCTAAATAACAGAAGACACAACTTCATGCCTTTTTACCATTGAATGAAGGGAGTCCTTTACATGTCAAGCATCTATACTATACTATATATATATATATATATATATATATATGTGTGTGTGTGTGTGTGTGTGTGTGTGTGTGTATGTATATATCTATATATATATCCAGTATCAGTCAAAGTTTTGGACACATTTACCTATTCACATTTACTATTTCAGTAAATGATATTGTGCCCCCCCAATAACAATTGATTTTATTTTAAAAGTAAAGCACGTTTTGCCATTACTGCTCCAGTGAAACTATTCGTCTCTCTCTACAGCATGTAAAGCTGATTGGTGAAATCAGACGTGTTTTCTGATGTTGAGCGAGATCTTCGTTCCGTCGGACCCAGTCTGCTTGTAGGAATTGCAGGACGGTTAGGGTTAATACGTTTGGATTGGCCATGGAGCTGATGGGTTTAAGATTGGAGAGCGCTGGGGAGATCTTCTGTGCCAGTGGATGTGTTTTTCCAAGAGGATGCCATCTTTGGTAAGCGCCGTGAACCATTACTGAGGCATGTAGGACAAGGATTTCCATCAGGATTATGTAAGTGAGGAGCGGTCCTCCTCCATCTCCTGTGGGAGACGCGGCCATGCAGCTTGACAAATACCAGGATGGGAACTCCCTGCTCACGGCCGATTCCAGTCCTGCATTGTCTTTCAGAGGCATTCATCTAGTGGCATTTGGAGTACTTTTGAAACAACAGTCTTACAACATGGTTATCGATGAGCACAAGTGCCTCTCTGTGTGGACGCTTGGGTTAATTCACCTCTATCCATGCGTGTATGTAGATGTCTCCATTTTCCTCCCTTTGATTTGTTTAGAAGACGAAGGAAAACACTCACCAGCCTTCCCCAAGCAGCAATTAAACATGGAGGCTGCACTGTAACGGAGAGGTCAAGTGTGGTGGGTCGTGAGCGAACAGAGCGGAGACTGCCCACTTCAGTGGCCAACACGGGGCACGCTCTGAGCCGGGGGGGAGACGGTGGCACGCTCAGTCAGGCACTGTCCAGACGCTCGTTATGGACCCCACAATGGACTTTATATTTGGTATCAATCTGAGTTTCTCTGAACCTCGCAGGGAGAACATGTTCACAAGGGTCAGCCAAGGGACAGATGAGAGAAGGGAAGTCAGGGAGGGAGATTAGAAAGAAAATAAATGTAACGTGGACAAGAGCTTTATTAATAGGATTACAGGCTCACAGATTTCTATATATCATTGTTTCAAGAAGGGAGGGAAAATGTCCAAAAAGACAAAAATATAGGAGAGGAGTATAATAAAATGTTAATAGTTATTTATTGAGATTCCCAGTGGATTTGTGCAGGTACAATTAGATTTGAAAGAGATACCTTTCTATGGTCAGAGCATGGGTGTCTCATGAGATGAGGTTATAAACTGTCCCTGTGACTTCAGTGTCATTTCATGTACTGTATACAGATATCAACTCTCATCTGATTCAAAACTGCCCTAAATGCCATCTGTAGGCCTCCCTATTGACTCACCTTGGTACAGCCGCAATGTTTAAACAATTGATTCCAGGTACGCTACTTCATAAGAAAAGAAACGAAATGAACAGTTTATTGGTGTTATCCATGGCGCTGTCAAAGGATTGGGAGAGAGACAATAAATAATCATGCCAACTTTCATGGGAGGAGCATCCTGAGGTTGTAGCTAACTGGGGCAGTTAACCTCCTTCGCACACATTAGCAGAACCTGTGTTAAATCTTCTTTCTATTACTTTCAGTTCACTTTATGATAGCTCTGGTGCTCTCAAAAAATTGATATTGCTGTTTCCTAACGACCTTTTCCTTGGTTCATTAAGCATAAGCATAGCTTCACCGTTGAGGAGATCCAAGCCATTACGGAATGACAGATTACATCCACAACATAATCAAAAGAACACCATTTCCTCCTTTTCAATTATTTCTCACTTTGCTTTCTCTGTATTACACTGACAACATATATATATATATATATATATATATATATCTATATATATATATATATATATGTATATATATAGTAATGTTCCATATAGTAGCGTTACATATATATATATATATATATATACATATATATATATATATATATATATATATGTATATAAATATATATATATATATATATATATATATATATATGTTTTCATCCTTTTTTGGATTTTGATTTGACATAGAAACAAAGGCTGCACTAAACTGAAATGTCATTGTGCTGCAGCATAATGCAACTCTAAATAGCATCCATGCAATGAAAGAGGAACAGACAGAACGGGAGAACAACGCAGCAGACCGGAGGGGAACAGCAGGGCCTGTTGAAAATGTCTACGAAATATCTATTCGCTGCATGGGAAAAGAAACGCCTCACAGCGTGCGTTGCCAAAGACCAGTCACATGACGATGAAGGCCATTGCTGGCTTTCCGATGAGCATGTGGACGGGGTGTAAACTGGGAAGTGAAAACACAAGTCGAATTGGTCAAGGCCCTGGACTCCACCCAGATACCCTGACAGCCTACAGCCGGAAATCCAAAGGCAGCAATTGTCATGACAGACAGCAGCTTGTGCTCCTCCCTCTGGCTTTAAGAGGCATTCTCTTGCAATGCAATCCCTTGTAACAACGAGCATATTGTTTCCTATTGTCTGTGTTCATGTGTGTTCGTGTTTTGGCACTAAATGTCCCCGAATAGTGGTTATCAAAAACATTTGATCAGAACCACGTATTTCCCATCCACATTTTGTGGTTCATGGCTCACGCTAAGCATAAATGTTTGGACACTGAGGTCAGGCTAGGTTGAGGTTAAGGTTAGGGTTATGGTAAGGTTAATGGTTAAGATGAGTTAATGTCTGAACTTTGGTGTTCCCATTTTACCTCAGTTAGTCAAGCAGTATACGTATGTCTGTGTGTGTGTTTTCTCTTTTCACCCTTCATTGTCTCAGTGTCCAATTGACTTTCCCACAGCCCAGACCTCAAGTATGTGCTTACATTTTTTTCTTTTTACTTAATGCCGTCTCTTGTGTGATTTGGACGAGTTCCTAACAGACTGTAGACTGTGAAGTATATCTTAGAGTGATGGCCGGAGGAAGGACCACTTTTTAAACCCTTTCTAACATGAATAGTCACTTAAAACTATACGACTCCATCAGACTGGAGTTCTTATGGACTTCCCAGCCAAAGCTATGTCAAGTACAAAATGACACATTTCACTCAGATCACGTTCAGCAACGTCTTCCTGTTCTTATTTGTTGATGGGGGGAGTCAGATTAGAAGCGGGGTTGACAGTGATTCAGCCACATTGGCCCCACTAGTATGTTTCTCTGACAGACATATATTTTTGTAGCGATATTTTTGATGATATCTGTGTTACCTCGTTAATGGGGAAACTTCTTCTGAAGCTAACTTGTGTGCCACTCCCTTACCTCAAAAATCACAACAACAAAACTCTCCCAAGCCCACAAATCAATGCAAACAGGCACATTTCTGTGTCCAGTTCCAAAGCTTTAGAAATTGCAATTGTTTCATTTCTTGGTGGTATAGCTAGCGATGTCTTTTCAGGGCACCCTGCTCTTGTTAGCCAGGAGTGTTTGTTTTCTCGCCCCCCCCGTCTGCAGGCGTGGGTTTGGAAGAGGTGATGAATGACTGGAAGTTGAATCATTATTAAAGGTGGGAGATGATGAATAAGTACCATGTGTGTTTTCCTCTGTAGTGTAAATAAAATATATCATTCACATAACGCAGGGCCTGGCCCACTACAGTGATTTATGGTGTGTTAAAATGCACAGAAAGCCAAAGGCTGGAACCCCCTTTTAGACGCCCGTCCATGACAGTGCTCTTACCCACCCCCTTAACGCAGTGCAAAGATCTCACTCTCCTTCTCCCTCTCCCTTGCAGTTGTCTCGCTCCCCCCCTCTCTTTCTGCACTTTGTCCCTTTCTCCCATGCACCATCCTGCTTTCTCTCTTTCTCTGTCTCTCGCCCTATTTCTTATCTTACTTTTTTCACTACTATTTTTTGAGACCTTACTAGCGGAGGAGAGATGTTGCAGGGTGAGGAAAGAGATGAGATGGTGGAGAGAAAGGATGGAAGAGAGAACGGTCTGAGGAGACATGGGCTGAAAGCAATGGGAGAGGACAAGGAGGAGAGATCAGGGCCTCCACATGACGTAGATGGACTGTATTCGAAATGTAGTGTTTATTGCTGTTATGGAGGTGTGGTTCTCTTTCTGTTATGGAGGTGTGGTTCTCTTTTTGTTATGGAGGTGTGGTTCTCTTTCTGTTATGGAGGTGTGGTTCTCTTTCTGATATGGAGGTGTGGTTCTCTTTCTGTTATGGGGGGTGTGGTTCTCTTTCTCATATGGAGGTATGGTTCTCTTTCTGATATGGAGGTGTGGTTCTCTTTCTTTTATGGAAGTGTGGTTCTCTTTCTCGTATGTAGGTATGGTTCTCTTTCTCATATGGAGGTATGGTTCTCTTTCTTTTATGGAAGTGTGGTTCTCTTTCTCA